>JBBPLN010000634.1:0-15852 GCA_038089815.1 Sutorius eximius | reverse complement strand
GAAGATAGTAGTAGTAGTAGGGACATCATGGCCCAACTTGCAACAAAGATGCTCAATCCTAAGGCACTGCTGCACAACCTTAGAGAGTGCACCAGAGGAGCCTGATGCATACAGGGGATATTGGATATGATAGAGGGGGAAACAGGGACACCAAACTACAATGCATTGAGGGACTCACCAGTGGACTGGGCAAGTCTGGCATCCTGAGAGAAAGTGGAGGCAGTTTGATCGGTGGGGGAAGGTGAGTTAGTCTGTATTTGCATCATGCAGGCTTGGATAACTGGAGAGTGAAACAACCCTAAGTGTTATAGGCTAATCTTTTGCCCCTATGATTTTCACTTAAGTGCCCATCAAGTGCTCATGTCTAGTAGCTCAACACTACACTCACTAGGCTTAATGCCTACACTTAGGCTAGATGCCCCAAGCAAGGTCACTAGACCTCTAGTGCCACTTAGACACTCAAATGTGTTCCAGTTGCAATGTCCACTCATCTTATCTTATCAGTGTTGATCACTGTTTATGATATAGAGTTGACCTCAGGATGTATATATCATGTTGCATTGTGAACCTTATCTCATCAGATCTGAAATCTGATCTAGATCTACATGTGTTGTACACATGTTATGCTTCCATTCTGCCACACCATGTGTAGGCAGCATGTACCTAATCCCCATGTAGTATATGGCTCTGCCACAGCCTTGAAGGCTGTTCCTTCCATTCCACATGTGCGATGTGCATGTATATGCTTCCCTTTCATTCCAAGGCTCTGCAGCCTCGCTGTAACCTTAAGGACATTTACTTTATTTAGATAAGATCTATAGATTAGATCACAACATGGACACACTTATACTGTCACTAATAAGCCAGGGTGTGCTAGCTGGATGCCCTCCAGTCTAGTTCACTTTGGAGAGTTCCCCATAACTCCACTGGAGTAGTAGCAGACTCAGGGGACTAGCTCTAGTGGTAGATCCTATTACCTTTCTCTTACCAGACCCAAGGGCCATCACTCTTTGCTACACAAGTCAAGTCAAGTTGAGGTACAACCCTGTTCAGGCATGAAACCACCCAAACCCCTAAGGTCTACATGGCCATGTGGTATGTGCTCAAGCACCAAGTAGGGTTGTGCTTCTGCTTAACTGATCTCTTGCTTAGGGGCTTCAAACCTGAGGAGAGAAAGAGAGAAAGTGGCAAGTCATGTTGCTGGTTCAATGGAGTTATGGGGAACTCTCCAAAGTGAACTAGACTGGAGGACATCCAGCTAGAACACCCTGGTATATATAGTGACCAGCTAGCTATGTACACCCATGTACACTAGATCTAAGATAAGTACTAATCTATACATATATAGTAATGGTCTGTATGGTTGCAGCAAGGCTGCAGAGCCATGGAATGGAAGGGAAGTAGTCCATGAGGTTACCATGAGGTGGCAGAGCCTTGATGAAGCATGTAAGTAATAAATAGAAATGGAAGAGACAACATGCACATGGCACATGTGTGCATAGAAGGGGAGGCACAGCCTTCAGAATGGAAGCATGTACATGCATACAATGCATGCAGATCATATGGTGATGAGATTGCTGAGATCAGATGTTAGATGCTCATGTGGTCACATGATATGATGACTGGTATGCATCGAGCATCTAAGTGGTGTTGTGGATCATGTGATGGCTTGATTAGGAGTCAATCCTAATGGATGTAGCATTGAGCTACGAGTTGTGAGTGCTTGATGGGCACTTAAGTGAAAATCATAGGGGTTAAAATGTTACCCTGTAACAACCTGTAACGCTATCCCCCTTGTATGGTTGAGCTCCTGAGCAACCTATGAGAATAAATAAACTGAAGGTGTTGGGATTTGCTATCCTGTCAAGCCACTATTGCAGCATATGTGACCTGATCTAATCAATAGATCCATTGTGTTGAGCATTGTATTTGAAGGAGGCATCACTCCTAATAAGATAAGGTTACCATTGAATTTGATGGAGGCAGTGCTCCAATGAGATTTCTTTCAATCTCAAGTTCCAAGCCTACTTCTCTTCAATTGAGAGTGAAGAGACATGCATTGTAGATTACCATCATTGCAAATGTCTCTGTTCCTGATGGTGGCATAAACTTGCCCATATATGCAGTTTAATCACGTGCTTAGGAGTTGTGTGCATTATTATGTGTGATCTGGCAGTGAGATGTGCTCTTGCCCTGAGCTACAATCTCAATCTGATCAGTTTTACATCATGACTAGGATGGGGCTAGAATGATAGACCCTTTGCTGAGGGTATATATATTGCCTAAAATTGACAGTTTATAAGGATGTGCTAAGGTCATCTCAGGTAAGGTGTCAGGAATCACCTAGATTTCATGCAGGAAAGAGGTTGTGGTAGATTTGACAAAAAATGTTGAAAAAAGACATCATTGTTCCTCCAGACTTCCTTGTGTCTAAGCTACATTTCATTTTTCTTGGCCTGTAGTAGGGGTGGTTTGTGCTCCATGCTTCCACACTTCTGCCATCATTCCAGAGCTACATTCCATTTTGCTTCTTTACTTCCCCTATACTATATCCATCCCCCTATGGTGTGTCCTGAGCCATCTGCACCACACCTATGGTGTATTGTCATGTGGCAATCAGTGGGTTGTGACATACACATCCTGAGCCTATCTTGATTAGGAAGGGAGAGAATAAATTTGGCCATTTTTTGGACTGGCTAGACCACTAATCTTGATCTAAGCAAGGGGATATTCTATATCCCTCCCCCTTCTAAGGAGGAAGCATGACTTTCTTTGTTTTCAACTGGATCTGGAGTGGATCTACTATATCCCTCCCCCTGCATAAGGGCGAGATCTCAGATCTACCCATCATGGTAGTTTTACATCATTTCAGATGGCTATGGGCATCGAGCCTGGTAGTGTTATGCTTGACCTGGGTAGGGGCAAGTGTAGCCTCTAAAATGAAGTGTGACAAGCAAGTGGAAGCTAAGCCTACATGCTCAAGGAGTATAAAGGTGTGAATGTTATGAAGTACTACTCCTAGACTGGAGTATTCCCCTTTGACTGCTGCAAAGGTTTGGTGAAGACTTGTTGACTGTTCCATCATGGAGCATGAGGAGAGGGAGGAAGCTTAGTTCGGATTGCAACAGAGACAACATAGAGTAGTACAGAGGGGAAATAGCTTGGAGATGAGAGAAGTGAGGCAAAGAGCTAAATACTGTGTGAGGAATAAAGTTCTGCAGTAGGCAGCAACTAAAGGTAGTGAAATGAAGCATAGCCTGCAAGGCAATGCAAGACTACAATCTAAGATCAAGGTGAAACATGAGCCAAGACAATGGTAAGGAAGATCACAAGGCTATATAAAAGGATAGCCTTAGGAGGCAATGTCCATAGGTACAAAGTAAGTCCCTGGGGAATTCCAGACAAGGTTATGACAAGGTTAAGAAGAGAAAGTGTGTGGCAATTGTAACATGAGTGAAAAGAAAAGAGTACCTGGCCTGCCAACTCATAACAGGTAGTAGTTTTATGTCATGTCAGATGTCTGTGCCCATCAGCTAGTTTAATGATGTTGCAGTTGTATGTGCAGATTCATTTCCATGGGACATGAAGGCTGGCTACCCTTTCTGGTACCTTGCCCTTGCAGTTACCCATCCTTTCCAAATCTCTTCTAGAGATGGGATCAGGGATCACTTGGCCAGGGGTACATGCCTCATGGATGTTCCCACACCTGGCTTGAAGTGAGCTTTTTGTGGTCAGTGGGCCAGGCAACTTGGCTTATGGCCTCCTCCAATGAAGCCACATTTGGTGCATGTGACCACTTGATAAGGGCAATCTTTTACCCCATAACCTACCTCATGGCAGTTGAAGCATCTTTGCTCTTCTTTAGGTTCTGTGATCTTCCTGAGATGTGGAGGGGGTGGGTGTGATGGTCCAGCCTGGCTGCTGAATCTGGCTAATGCTGCAATCTTATCTTGTTGGCTACCTGAGACCAACAGCTTCCTGAGTATGGGCTTCATAGCCTGTGGGATTGGAGTCGGCTTAATCATGCTGGATCCCTCTTGCATTTCATTGCATCTTCCAATCATTGCATTCATGTGTTGGCAAGCCAGCTCAGCCACCATTTTGTCTCTAGCCTGGTTAAGGGCTTCAACTTCCTTGGCCTGTTTGGACATGCAGGCAAATTCCTTGTTGGAGATCTCCTTGGCAAAGTCAATCCTTATGACTGCCAGGACCTTGGGAGCTTTTGTCTTGATCAGAGATGGAGGTGACAGTTCCTAATCTAAGCTGGTCTTCTACTTTGGCCATGGCTTCATGCATTTTATCTAAGATGTCCTTTGCACCTATGAGAGCATCAGAGCTTTCCTTAAGCTTCTCATTGGTGAACTTGTGGAGTATAGCAAACTCCACCTTGATCAGATCTCAGTGCCAATTCAGATCAGTCCATGGATCCACAAGGATGTCATGCATGTTCCTCAACTGAGGTAATGCAGGAGTAGCCATTGCCAGTGTCAGAACATTGAGGGAATGTGATTGCTGGTGCTCCAGTTGTCACCTGACCCTTTTCATCCTTGATGAGAGTGTGCCTAAGCCTATCTATGTGGTGGCTAAGGAAAGGAGTTATGCTAGTTAAGCCTTGTAGCAGAGGAAATGACTTGTGCCACTGGGGCACACAATGGTACTTGTAGAGTCTAGTTCAAGTGAAACCACCCAAACACCTAAGGCCTATGTGGCTGTGCAGTATGTGCTCAAGTACCAAGTAGGGTTGCACTTCAGGTAACTGATCTCCTACTTAGGGGCTACATAATTGCCCAAAAAGAGAAATGGAGAAAGTGAGTCATGTCACTACTTCAGTGGAGTTATGGGGAACTCTCCAAAGTGAACTAGACTGGAGGACATCCAGCTAGAACACCCTGGTACTGTATATATAGTGATCAGCTAGCTATGTATACCTATGTATGCTAGATCTAAGATAAATACTAATCTAACTAATAAATAATGATTCCTGAGGTGATAGCAAGGCTGCAGAGCCTCAGAATGGAAGAGAATACTGTCCATGAGGTTACCATGAGTTGGCAGAGCCTTGAGAAGCATGTAAGTAATAAATAGAAATGGAAGAGATAACATGTGTTACAGGGGAATATTTTCACCCCTATTTTCACTTGCCATTGACCACTAGTGCCACTTAGATGCCCAGTCATGTTCCAGTCGCTAAGTCTTGACTCGCAATCTTATCTTATCTTGTTTAGTCTTGTTTACCTTTTTATAGAGTTTGCACAGCCTCACTCTTCTCTTTCATTCCTATGCTGTGCACCCTCTTTTTTTCATTACTGCTCACAGCCCTGAGGCTATGCGCTTCTATTTAATTACCCTCTTCCATTCCAGCCACAGCCTTGAGGCTATGTCTGCTTCCATTGTTCACTGCCTCAAAGGCAGTTCTTGCTTCCATTCCTGCACAGCCAATTGTGGGCTATGCAGTTATTAGTCTATATATGGATGTGCATCATAGATATGACATATGCATGTACAAGTTGTAGTTTAGCTTATAAGGGTCAAGCCCACCTCCAGTGAACCTCAGTCTAGTTCACTTGAAGTTTTTCCCAATCACTCTTGTGTGGATACAACTACTAGCATTCTCCTCCAGTCACTGCTCTAGTGCAACCTATAGCTTCATCACTTTGCTCTTGGGTTGTTTCAACATGTGCAGGGCACATGTGTGCATATGTGATGAGGCACAGCCTCAGAATGGAAGCATGATATGTGATCAACACATATTGATCTTGATGGCAATGAGATTGCTGAGATCAGATGCTAGATCTAATCATAAATAGGCATATGTGCTTTTGGCACAATTGTGTGAGTGCTTGTGCTCATGGTCACATGATATGATGACTGGTTAGTGTTGCTGCAGTTTCGGCTTGCAGCCAGCTTGGAGCCATCAGCCAATATAGGTCAACTGGGCCACTGAAGAGCCGAACTGTTTTTTTCCACATAACTTGCAAGCTGGCAGTTCAGCTACCAAAACTGTGGTTTGTCAATCAGCCAAGCCAAAGCTGAAGTAGCTGGCATAACCAACCAGCAGCCCTGTTTGTTTTGGAACATTGTACTTTGTACCTAGCTAACATGCAAGATCAAGTATGTAGAGTCTGCAGGAAATTAGAATATGTGCTGGATACTACTTCCCAGCTCCTCTGCCATCAATAAACATAACCCAAAATATAATAAATAATCTATATAACAAGATCTTCTTGTCAGATACATAACACCCCAATTAAGAGGTCATCTGCCTATGAGTGCACAAGGACTGAGTTGGAATGGGAATGGAAGGCAACAAAGGACTAGTAGGAAACAAGATGGACATGCAAACATCACAAGACAAGCATGCCACTCGTGGAGCAGCATAACCAGTCATTTCAGTGAGCTGCAGTCTTGTGTCAGTGTCCTGTCATAACTTCCCTCAACCAAGACCAGGAAGTCCAATCTTCATTGGAATATTTGGCTCTAATGGATGCTATCCAAACAACAGCTGACCATGGGTTAACCATCAAAGAACATATACCATGAGCAGAGAGTGGCATGGCCAAATCAATACACAGGAGTGAGGTGTCATAATCAATGCAGAATTTTAAAAAATACATGCCAAGTGTCCATTGTAGTGATGTGACCTGCAATCCAGGCAGATATTCCAGTCATGCAAGTCATCTCTGTAATAATAGTCCATGAAAGATAATGTAACCAATGTTGCAGGCATTTTTTTGAGGTTTGAGACAATAGACAAGATCAACAATCAAAAGCTTGACTGTGATTGTTGGGACACTGCTGCGACCATGGTGGTGGCAGTGTGCCTTTGTTCAGCAGTGCCAAGCATCAATGCTGCATTGATGCTGAACTGAGAGTAGTCCATGAAAGGTAATGTAACCAATGTTGTGGGCATTTTTTTGAGGTTTGAGACAATAGATGAGATCAACAATCAAAAGCTTGACTGTGATTGTTGTTACAAATGTCATTTCACGAACCTAATGAAACCCTAACCCTAACACACACTGGACAATGGCCCAGATGACTAAGCATATGACATCATGTAAGCACACATGATGTCCTCATGTATTTAATTTCCATCGTCTAGACCCTTCTAGAATGTTCCTTATTTAATCTCTGCTCATACCTTAGTTCCTCACTCCCACACTACGTCATAATAACCCATGTCTACCCTAAACTATACAAACATGTACAAACACTGTAGAGTAGTATAAGTATCTGAATGCAAGCCCTGGAGAACTTCAGTCAAGTTCTCTTTGGGATTCCTCCATCCTACTCTTGTCTCTAAGTCAGTATCAGAAGTCAGTGGCTTGATTCCTTATTGGGATTAGAGTTGCCAACAATTGTTGTGACACTGCTGCGACCGTGGCAGCAGCAGTGTGCCTTTGTTCAGCAGTGCCAAGCATCAATGCTGCATTGATGCTGAACTGAGAGTAAGTCATGCCATAGAATGAAGGAGGTATTAAAATGCACATGTGGAGTCATTGAACCTCATTCTTGGCCTGTTGCAGCCTTGTCTGAAGTTGTTGGGAGATCATCTCAAGGTACTTGATGTGAGTGGTGACATGGTCAAGGAGGGAAACCTTGCTCACCTTCTGATTGGAGACAGGGAGGGCATCCTTGAGTCAGCAGTAACCATCACAAAGTTCATCATGGCATCTCTGCTCAGACTTGATGCGCTGACAATGAATGGTCTTGTGGCAGACATTGGTCATGTTTCCAGTGGTGATGGCAGGCTGGAAGTCATCATCACCCTCATTGGGGTCGTTGTTGTGAGCCTTCCACCTCAGGTTGTTGGCTACTGAGTGTGTAGCTGGAGGAGTGATCAGGTTGAAGCAATGAGAGTGAGGAATGGAAGCATATGGAACACTGTGGACTGAGGATGGGGAGTGAGTGCCACTACCACAGCTGTGCCTGCCAGAAGTGATACCATTGGAGGAGAGTTCACCACTGCTAAGGTTGTAGGTGGCAGGGGAGGAGATGCCATTGTCAGGCAGGGTGTAGGGGTAACTGAGTGAGGTGGTGTAGTTGGCCAAGGCCCAAGGAAGTGTACAAGTACTCACCAATGGTGTTGGTCAGGTTGAGCATGTTGAAATCAAGATGTGGAGGTGAAGATGAGGAGCCTGGCACTTGGGGAGAGGTGAGCCATAAAGGAAAATGAGAGAGGGAAACTACATACAAGCCATGGTAGAGACACCATAGGGAGACTGTACATACTGAAGATAAGGCTCGAGGTTAGATAGGGATTCAGAGTTGTAAGTGAAAGGGCCATTCATAAAGCAGATTCCATGATACCATAGGAATAGAATGTGAAAGAGACCTGAGACACTGGTTGGTTAAGGGTGATGAAAGCATAGTGGTCAGGGAGTACACAATAAAACTCTACAAGAGATGGTTTAGTGCTGATTATTGGGGGAAATCCGAGAGGCAAGAGCAGATGAGATGAGATTCAGATGCATCTGCTAGAATTGTAGTGGATGTGTGAAGTGTCAGTACATACTGATGTAGTTGGAAGGCACAGTTACAATTCACTAAGTCACTATGTGAACTAAGACATGCTACATAATGTGCAAAGAGTAATGCTAGGTAGCCTTACAATCACTCGGCAGAATCCTTCTCAAATCCCTTCCCTTGTGTGACCAATGCCATAGCTTCATCCATGGCCTTGTCACAGTGAGGGCTGATCTGGTATGTGTTGACAATTTTCACCATGATATCCTGGTCAGCGAGGCTATCCTCAACCATGTTTCACTCTGGTGTGATTCAATCCTATGTAAAGTTTAGCTGGTCTTTCTTTAAAAAGAATTTCATCATTTGAAGGGCCTCCATCACAATGGGGCTGAGGCAGTTGCACTGTTTTGTTATCATTTCCAATCTAGACAAAAAAACTCTCTCAGCTGGTACTGAGGAGGCTTGAATTGGAAGGTAATCCATGGCAATGTGGTAGAGTGTTGGGTAGGCAGTTCGCAAAACCTGAAAGTATTTCAATGTGTTCCAATTTCTGAGTCTGAGGGTCTGAAATGTACCTGCCAAAACCCAATTGGGTCCATATTGGTTTGGATTTGAACTCACAGGTATGTGCTCAGTTCTTCTTCAGTGCCAGCTGGAGTGGTAGTGTTTCCAGAAGAACCTGAATTGTTGGGTAATGCAATTCCAATTTTTTCCACTAATGAGCAGCCTTGGTTTCAGGATTTGATGAGTCCTGGAGCTGTATCTACAGCTGTGATCATAGTTTGCATCAGCCATTTTGCCCTATACACCCACATCTATGGTGAGAGTGTTGGCAATGAGTGGAAGGCTAGGCCGACATGGTACACACCAATTCTGACACTGTCCTCCTCAACCTGGCTTGTTGCTCAGGCAACCAATTGTTCATGATATGCAAGAGCCAAATATTCGGATTCACAACTGATAGGTAGACATTAGTAACTTGTGATCCTGAGCAAGGATTGACATACACATGGTGACAATGTATGTCTCATTTTCATGGAGATGATCATAGTACCCTTCTGCGCACTGTAAGCCTGGATAAACAAAGGGAGCACACCATAGTATCTTCTCAGCCAATAATTTCCATCAACTGATGAACAGTTCAAATGATGGAACAATGGTGCCTAGCATAGGAAGACTTTTAGATTACATTGCTTCTTGAGCGAGGTAGGGGATCTGGGAGCAAGAATGTATTGGTGAGCATCACTGCTGGTATACCATAATACAAAAACATACCTCAAGAACAAGCTCCATATCTTGGAGGATGAGCCATTCTGTTGGCATGAGCTTGAGCTTGGAAATGTTGTGCTGAGCCAGTAAGTTGAAGAAGTAGTTGATGGCCTATGGAAGTGAGCCTTGTAATTTCACAGTGCTAGTTTGGTGCATAAAGTATCACATACCAGTTGCATCTCCCACAAGTGGAAAATCATTGTATGAATGGAATCCCAGTGTGATTTGACATCACACAGGAGCTTGTGTTCAGGAATGTCCACGTATTCTCCACCTTCACTGTTACAGGGGAATATTTTCACCCCTATCTTTTACTTTATTTGCTTGCCATTGACCACTAGCGCCACTTAGACACCCAGCTGTGCTCCAGTCACTAAGTCCTGACTTGCATGTCCCCTTGCCACTTGTTTGGCATCATTTACCTTTTTATAGAGTTTGCACAGCCATTCTCTTCTCTTTCATCTCCATACTGTGCACCTCACTCTTTTAATTACCACTCACAGCCTTGAGGCTGTCCACTTCTATTTAATTACCATTCTTCCATTCCAGCCACAGCCATGAGGCTATGTGCACTTCCATTGTTCACTGCCTCAAAGGCAGTACGTGCTTCCATATTGCACAGCCAACTGTGGGCTATGCAATCATTAGTCTATATATGGATATACATCATAGATATGACATATGCATGTACAAACAGTAGTTTAGCTTATAAAGGTCAAGCCCACCTCCAGTGAACCCCAGTCTAGTTCACTTGGAGTTTTCCCCAATAGCTCCTCAGTGGATACAACATCTTAGCCTTCTTACTGAGTTGCTGGTCTAGTGCAACCTATAGCTTCATCGCCTCACTTTTGGGTTGTTTCATTCACTGGTCCACAGTTTCATCGTGTTGCTGTTCCAGATGGTAGGGCTTATCAGGGGTGTGTACTACCCATGGGGGTCTGAAGTGTGGGTACCTGGTGGGTATGGGTATGGGTCCCTCATCTGTGCACCCATACCCTTACCCTTACCCTCTGTGTGGGTCCAACTGCTAAAACCAAATGAGTGTACATAACTTCCAGGATGCTGTGCAGCGGAGAATGGAGGCTCAAAAAATTTACACAATGACAGATTAAAACACAGAAATTTTTCCATCATGCTCCAACCCCTATCATGTCTGCCCATCTTTCAAAGTGTACCACCAAGTTGACAGAAAAAGCCCAGGCTGCTGCTGAGGCAAAGACTGTTAGAGCAATACAGAAAAGGAAGGCAACTGGTGATGAAGCCAATGCAGCCACAAAACTACCTGTAGCACACAAATGGCCTAGGGCTGAGGATTTGTTGCACAACTCTGAGGAAGACAGCATGCAAGAACATTTGCCATCTATCAAGGTTGTTGAGCCTACACCACCAGAAGAAACCACCAAACAGGAATTGGATGTGTTGGCATATTTTAGAAAGCTTCACCATATGAATAAAATATAGTCCATCTGAAGAAAGAATGGATTTTACCTGTGTATGCATTCTTCAATCCCAAATCCACCATTAGGGAGGTTGATGGCTGGCGAACACATGAATTCAAGTGTAGCGGTCATGGCTGTAAGGTCAAAATCCGGCACTACCTTGACACCAAGGATGCTTATTCCACTTCGAACATGCGCAAGTACATTTGAAGTTGCTGGGGAGATGAGGCCCTCAATGTGGCTACTGATGCTAAAGATATCAGTGAGGTTCATACAAAAATCGTTGGCAGCATCCTGTGGAGTGATTCCATTACCACTGCATTTCAATGAAAGAGCCAAGGCAAAGTTACTTACAGTAATCACCAGCATACTCATGCTGAAACATGGTATGTTAGTCCACTGTAGACCAGATGGCATGACTGACATGTGTTCCAGTGCAGAAATTGTGTGCTGGGTGGCAGAAAATCTATGACTGTCTCAATAGTTGGTGACCATGCATTTATATGCCTAATGAAGACAGGCCAGCCAGAATATTACATACCTTCTGTGCCAACAGTGTCACATGATGTAAAACAGCTGTTTGAATTGACACATAAGCAGTTAGCTGAAATGTTGCACATTAGTCACTCAATATTATCTGAAGATTAGATAACTACTCTGTATACCAGGAATACCATTGCTGAATTAACTTTGCAATGGATGTGTGGACTTCCCCTAACCACTGTGCATATGTTGCCTTCACAGTGCACCTTGAACAAGGAGGACAGCCACTGAGTTTTCCATTAGACTTAGTCAAGGCTCTGAAGGCATGGGACATACTTTGTTGTGTCCAGATGAACTTTTAACATGACAGATGCAGTTGCACACTGGAATCACACTTGCCAAAATGTTCATGAACATGCTAAAGGCATTTGATCTGTCAGATAAGGTCAGATAAGAGATTTTGTACTTACCAAGTACTAAATCATGCAGATACTGAGCATCACTTGTGACAATGTGTCAAATAACAACGTGATGATTGATATGCTTACAGAGCACATATCCAATTATGGTGGGGCAGCAAGCCATACCCAGTGCTTCTTGCATGTTGTCAACCTCATGGCCAAGTCCCTGCTGCATCAGTTTGACATTAAAAAAGAAGAAGCAAATCACCTGCTCAGTGCCAGTGAGGAATTGCAAGAGTTGGAAGAGATAGACAAGAGCGAAGATGATGTTAAAGGAGCAGATGTTGGTGAAGGAGACAACAATAAGATCATTGAGGGAGACAGTGAGGATGGATGGGTTGATGAAGTTGAATTGTTGAGTGATAAGGAGCACATAGAACTGGTATCAGTGATATTACTGGTCAAGTTAGCACTAATGAAGGTAAGAGATTTGAATTGGAACTTACCAAAATCTTAATCTCTGTTTCTAGATTTGAAAGCTTGCATTCCAAATTGTGTGCTCGATGACATGCCACCTGCCCACCTGGAAATCCATCTTGCAGGAGTTGGGCAAGCCCATCACATTAATCCCATGTGATGTGCCAACTCAATGGAACTCGACATTTGATTTACTCACCTATGTACTGAAGCATAGCAAGGCTATTGACAGGGTGACACAACAATGAGACTTGGGCTTGAGAAAGTTTGAGTTGGGAGAGAGGGAGTGGGTACTGCTCCAGCAGCTGTGCAACATCCTCAAGGTAAGCCTTCAGGCAGCCTCATGTCAATCAATGATATCGCCCACAAGATCACATGTGATCACACATGACCATTAATCTAACCTAATCAGTCACTGACCATGTCCTACAGATCCTCAAGGATGCAACCACATTTTTCTCCCACTCCATCCCCAACCTTGCAACAGTAATCCCAGTGATGGACCACATAGACCACATCCTCACCACCAATTTACTTGACAAATGGTACACGCTTCCCATTTGTGCCGCACTCAGAATGGCAAAGAAAACACTCAATCACCACTATCAACTCACAGATGACTCCAAGCTTTATCACATCACAATGGATATGTTTCAACTTATGCTATCTACAATATTATGTACTCATAAATGTAATAGTTCTTCATCCCCATCATAAGTTGAGTTATTTCAAAACCATGCATTGGGAGGATACTTGGATCTCAACCACAGAGCAGCTTGTCAGGATTGAGTTTCAGTGCTCATATGCACAGACAGCCAAGGAAGACTCAAGTTCCATTGACAGTGACAGTAAGTTAGGAAGTGATGCAAATGAAACAAATGTGCATAGCCTTGTTAGATTGAATGTGTCAACACTTAATGTGGTAAATTCAGACTGTGAATGTTTTTGATAGCCTTGCTGCATTTTGCTCCACCGAAAATGTCCAACTGATGCAATGAACTCAACCACTATCTTGGTACCAACATTGAACATGTCACTGATGCACTTGCTTGGTGGCATGAGCAACACCCTTTGTACCCTCAACTTTCCCACATGACCCTGGACTATCTCACAATTCCTGGTAAGCAAATATGATTTTTAAAAATGACTCATGATTATGTATTCTATCATCTAGCTACATCAATTGAGGTTGAGCACCTGTTCAGCCATGACCACCTTGTCCTCAGCCATGTCTGGTCAAGCCTCTCTGCTCAGTCAACACATGCACTTTTATGTCTCAGCCACTGGAGTTGGTTGGGTTTCATCAAGCCAGATGACCTTGAGAGGGTGATGAAGCTCCCAGAGGTCACATGTGATGAGGATGTGGTAGATAGTGTGATCTAGGATAGTTTTGTGCTTGCACCTGAATAAATGGGCTAGATCCATGGGTGGACCCACTATGGGTCTTGCTGTGGGTCTTGTTGGCCCATACCCTTTTATTTCCTATACTCTCTATTGGGGGTATTAACCCTTTGTGGGTCCAGGTCCAGGTGTTGCCTCATGCACCCATGGATTTACCCATGAAAAGCCCTACTAAACACTCTCATTTCAAATACTTCTTTATGTTACAACCACTGGTTGAACATTACTATATATGGACAACCCAATATGGTTACATGGTCCATGCCCTGCAGTTCAAGCTCCGCTTGAATACAGTGCTAGATAGTATAAAAGGATGGCCCTTATGGCACATTCCTTAGTTAGTTTGGTTTCCTCCTCACAATTGTACTTGCATACAAGCAATACAACCACTCTCTCTACACTTCACTAGTGTATCAAGGACCAACTCAAGACCCTGTCTACCTTGGTCTATTACTCTCTCACCATGGTGATACCTGGGTTCTAGATCTTTGGCATAAGGGACAGGAGTTACCTCTGCCTAGCATCATTAGTAAGTGTTCACTGATCAAACTTCCATCCTTGTGGCTTTGATAGCTTGCACATCCTCTGCATACTGCTGCTGTCTGCATCTCCAATTGGATAGTGAGTGCCAATTCCAATACCTGTGTTGAGGTACATGTCAGCAAAGATATGTAGGCAGGGAAGCCCTGGGTGAAGGGCATGGAGGAAGAGAACCACAGTGACAAAAAAGGTGGGTGATGAGGAAGCAGTGGTGATAAGGAAGGCATGATGCTTCTGTGAGATGGAAGTGGTGTGACAAGGAAGCCAGGGTGACTGGGTGGTGTGGTGACAAGATGCAGGGGTCCCAGGATGATGAGGTGGCATGGAAGTGGTGGTGAGATGACTATCATGCAGTCCAGTAATGAAACCAGAGAGGGGTCAAATGGGGAGAAGGGTGAAGGCAGTGGAGTGACTAGTGTACTGCAGGAGCAGGAGAGGTCAAACAGAGGGTTTGTCTAGGAGAAAGTCATGGAAAGGAGGCATGTGATCAAAGGAGGTCACAGGGAGAAGGCACATGATTGAGGCAAAAGACAGGGGTGTAGGCAGATCATAACATAGACCTGACAGAGTGATTAGTATTGTGTCTCAAAAAGATGCAAATATTTGCTTTCATCAGCACTTTGGAATCATTGCTGGTCCTATATCCCTCACAAACACAAGACGGCCAAGCCCTTGTCCTGTGAATGCACTTGCTTGCCCTCAGCATCATGTGCATGCTTGATCATGAAGAATCCCAGGGTGGAATTGGCAGATAATGCATCCTCAGTCATATCCTCCATCAGCTCTAATGGAAGCATGTACACCATCACCTTTTCCTTTGTGTGTCCACTTGCCCTGTGCATACTCACAATGACTGAAACATATCTACTTCAGCAGTTCACTTCTGCCCATTTCACCATTCCTATTCGCCTCACCTCATCCTTGTGGTGAGATCATGATGATGTGGGTTTGACATGGCCTTGACAAAAGATTGCTGCTGGGTCCAGGATAGGCAGGTCCAAGTTCAAGGCAGCCCAGAGAGACATCATGCAGGGCAGATGACCAAGCTGGATGAGCTGATTTTTGCATTAGTACATTGTCAATCCCTCTTCCTACTGTATTCTTTGTATGCTTCATTGGTTTGCTTTGGAGGGCTTGCATCACATAGTGAGTTGATTCCACTGGTGATGTATTGCCCATAAACATGTCCTATAATGTCATGGCCTGACCAGGATGTGAGATTATAGTACCATGTACACTTGCCATGGTCTCTCCTTGTCTTATCACACTTGTATCTGCTCATCTGTTCAATGTGGCTGGCATTGTACTTTGCCATCTATAATACTAGTCTGTGGAACTGTGATATTATCTCTCTTGGGTCATGGCCCATGCATGCT
>JBBPLN010000633.1:0-15875 GCA_038089815.1 Sutorius eximius | reverse complement strand
GTGACGCAGAAAGGAATTACCACGCAGCAGATATAGAACTACTCACCATAGTTCACGCGTTCAAAGAATGGCGACACTACCTCATTGGGGCTGCCCACCCCATTGAAGTATTATCTGACCACAAGAACCTCGAATTCTTTAAGAAACCACAGGATTTGAGTAAGAGACAAGCGAGATGGATATCAACCCTGAGTGAATACGATTACAAAATCACTCACAGATCTGGCAAAACAAACCCAGCTGATCCTCTGTCCAGGAGGCCAGATCTTGAAAAGGGGGTAGAGCCCAACTCGCAACAAATTCTCCTCCCCGATTCAATCTTTAACAATCAACAAATCACAACAATGCCCCTCTCCTTCGAACAAAAAATAAAAGAAACACAATATCAAAGGGAAACGTTCGTGATCGAAGGATTGAAACGAGGAAACGTATGGTCAGAAAAGGACGGAATCGTATATTTCTTAGATAAAATGTACATTCCAAAGGACAAACAATTGAGAGAACAAGTGATCATCGCCCATCACGATCACCCCATAGCAGGACATCCAGGAATCAGGCAAACGCAAGACCTGATCAAACAAAAATTTCACTGGCCAACAATAAACAAGGACGTCGAAACATACGTCAAAGGGTGCGACACCTGCCAAAAGGCAAAAGTAAAAACAATGGCCCATGCCACGCCCCTCAAGCCAAATAAAATACCCGATGCCCCATGGAAAGATATCTCGATTGATATCATTGGACCTTTACTGGAATCCAACGGCAAAAACGCCATCCTCGTCATCGTAGATCGATTCTCAAAAATGATTAGATTATTCGCAATCTCCAATACAATCACCGCCCAAGGAGTAGCCAAAATCTACCGAGATGAAATCTTTAAATTACATGGCACGCCTAAACGGATAATATCCGATAGAGGACCACAATTCGCGTCGACATTTATGGAGACCTTCTGCAATCTCCTCAAAATCAAAAGGAACTTGTCGACTGCCTACCACCCTCAGACTGACGGACAAACTGAGCGGATCAACGCAGAAGTGGAACAATACCTGCGCATTTACACCAATCACCATCAATCAGATTGGAGTGAATGGCTGCCCATCACAGAATTCGCCCACAACCAAAAGGTCACTTCAGCAACAGGAATGTCACTGTTCCTATTGAACTATGGACACCAACCATCCCTCTCCATTGACAAAAGGACCAAAAGTCGCAATGAGATCACCTCCAACTTTGTGGAAGATATCCAAAATCTCAGATCTACAGCCAAACTAGCCCTCGAACACGCCGCCGAAGATATGAAAAAATACCACGACAGAAAAACACGGACACCTCCCGAATACAAACAAGGAGATCTCGTCCTACTTGATGCGACCAATATACGAACGGACAAACCATCCAAGAAATTGGATTACAAAAGATACGGACTGTTCAAAGTCATGGAGAAAGTCGGACCAGGAGCATACTGATTGAAACTCAATCCCTCTTGGAAAGGAATCCACAACGTGTTCAATGAATGCCTATTGTGGCCATACACCCCTGGAGAATTCGAAACCCAGAAAACTCCACCACCACCCCCCCCAAACATCATCAGCGACGAACCAACAAAGGAAGTTGAAGAAATCCTAAATTCCTGAGAACGAAGAAATCACATCGAATATCTCGTAAAGTACAAAAACGAGCCTCTCGAGGAACAAAACTGGATTCGCGAAGACGAAGTAGCAAATGCAAAGGAAGCAATCGGAAAATTCCACCGATTACACCCAGCAGCGCCCAGACCATCCAAAACCATGAAACTATGATATTGCATCGTAGAACCAACCCTGACGCTCGCCAACTCCTCCGAATCCGACCCGCCTTGCAAATGCCCAATCTGTCTTTGCACTCCACTTCCTACACCATCTCCCCTATTCCAAACAAAGGAATTCAAAGAGATGCAACAAATCTACTCACGCCGCATCGATGAGGACATCGATCCTGAAAAGGGGGTAATGTCAGAACAATCTTTTTCTTCTTCCTCATCTCGTAGTCAGTAGTTATCTTATCTAATCTTATCTTATCAAACACCTTCACTTCATCACACATTCACTTAATCTCCGTCATTCTAGACCATGACATCATACCACGCACACACTGCATGTACATACGTCATACCTCATGGTAACCTCGAGGACAGTAATATATAAGTAGGGACTCATCCTGTATCGTACCCTCAGTCTTGGATATAATCATTCATCGCTAAGGATAGAGGCTCCCTTCGAGTCTTTCCTAAGTGAGCTCCTGACATATATCCAAGACTATTCTCGAACCTATCCTCTATTCTTTTAAGTCGCCACTTCGGCGCAAACTCTTCCTCTAAACCACTGTGGTATACCCAGACTCCAGGGTTAAGGAGATACAGTTATCAGCACCTGACGCTGACAGGACTAGCACCCGCCCCACGCTATACAGCAGCTATCGCGCTGCGCATACGGTTGTCCGCCGTATAAATAAGGATAATGTTGCTTCCCCCAAAGTGCACCAGGGTAGACGGGTATCACACCGCCGTCAATAAATAAAGTGTGAGGCAGTCGCCCCGCCATATAGGGTTAGCAACCACCGTCCCGCCCGACATCTCCCACATATCCCATACGCCCGCAGTCCCTCTTGGTGATTAGCACCGTACATCCTCTTGTTGCCATCGTGCGCCACCCATTAGCGGGGACACAGGCCAGACACGCCCCACTGGGACTGTTGAGAATATAGGTATTCGCACTTCAATCTTCTAATTGAACTGCCTATATTCTGGGCCATATGTTGTGACTGACACGTGACTGACACGTGACAGACAACACGTGACTGACAGAGCAGTCCAGGCCATTACACTATCACTTTGACTCATACTTGACGTCATAGATAGTTCAGAGATAAGAGCTCTTATTCCTATTCACTCTTATCCTTATCGCTTATCTCTTATCTACTTAGTAAGAGGTCTAGAGCATGGGTTCAGGGTTTACCCATACTCTACTTATCTGGGTACAGGGTACTTCCAGATATGAGATAGGGCCTAGACCCATTATCTCTACATACGCTTCTATCTTGATAGATGAAGCAGGGTCAAGGGTTCCTTATCTTCAACCCTTAGACCTGGTTTGTGGGCATTTCCTATTTAGTCCTTTACCACATTCCTTATACAGTCACTGGACAAATAGTAGCATACACTATTGTATCGTATATAAGGAGCTCAGCTCCACCCACAAAATACAAGCCGAATAGCTACAAGCTAAGCTTCCAAGAACTTGAGTCAACTACTCAACTAGTCTGGATATCAAGCCACTCAGCTATACTCTAAGCTTCATTGGCATTGCTCTACTCCAATCACTAGCTTTGTTCTTGATCGTCTTTCTGCCCCGCTGCCGTGTCTATCCCCCTAGTGAGTTACTCTCCACTAGAGAACTATCTCCGAGCTATCTCCTCTTCAATACGAGTACCTCGTCGAGCCAGACTGCGCACGTTGGAATACACCTGGTATTTCAATACCGAACACAGCCTAAGTTACGCTCTCTCTAACTGGCCTTCAAATTGTGGATGAGGGAAATTGGTCACAAGGTCAGAAACAAGGATCATCGAAGGAATGCGTTACGCGGCAATTGGCACACCACTCAAATACAGTAGTAGGTTGTACCGCGCCCACCGCCGCCTCGAAAGCGCGCTTGATCCCCAGAGCGGCTGACTCCCTTCCTGTCTTGTACCTCAAAAAACTACGTTTCTCTGACTTAGTCGTGGAAACAAATACTGTACAAGATACTAACGTCGTGAAAACAAGCACGCTCTTATCGCTCGTCCATTAGACCGCGCGAAGTGCGAGAATACATACGTGCGCTCTCGTTGAGAAGACTCCTGGTCGTGATAAGCCCCTTGTGGGCTGTCTGAGTAGGTTTGTCGATGTGGGTATGTCTGAACGATTGGTTCAAGTGTAAGCTACTACAGCGCGCCGTTAATTTTTGTGGCGACGTTGGTGCAACTCCGAGTCAGACAGCCACCTCCGAAGGAGCTTCACGGTACTCTGTATGGATGGGGTTACTTGGGAGTCCAACACTTCGGACCTCACGGAACGATCTGGTGGCTGTGCTCACGGATTATTTGTACATATTTTGATAACGCCACGTCTGTCAACGACTTTGGAACGGAGCGTGTCAAATCCTTGCAAGCCAAACGTTGTCCTTTTACTTCCAGCCGCTCTTGGGCTCCTCTTACAATGAGCGGGTGTACGTTCTCCTCGTTGCTTCTAGGGGTTTAATATGCTAACGACTTGCTTTTACAGTCCGATTTTTGAATCTCGTCCGACCTTTCCTTCCGCTTCTGCCTGAGGTCTCTTCACCAGACCGCAAGGTGCGTGACCAACGAATGGCGTTCACATACTTTAATCGCTCACCCTTTTTCAGGTCCCGTTCAACCAAAAGCTGCTATGGACCGCGGTGACACTCCTTATTTTCTTGGTCTGCTCCCAAGTCCCACTGTACGGAATCATGTCCTCCGACTCGGCTGACCCACTGTACTGGATGCGTGTCATCCTTGCTTCGAACCGTGGCACTCTGATGGAACTCGGTATCAGCCCAATCATCACGAGTGGAATGATCATGCAACTCTTGGCTGGCGCAAACTTGATTGAAGTTGACTTTAGCCTGAAGGAAGACCGGGCTCTTTTCGGTGGTGCTCAGAAACGTACGTTTTTAACTGGGGTTGCCCGAAAATGTCGACACGGTTGCTGACCAACGTTCTAGTGTTCGCACTCATCATCTCTCTCGGCCAGGCTACTGTCTATGTCCTCACGGGTCTATACGGGCAGCCCAAGGATTTGGGTGCTGGTATCTGCTTGCTGCTCATCATTCAGCTCATTGCTGCGGCTCTCATCGTCATTTTGCTCGATGAACTCCTCCAAAAGGGTTATGGTCTTGGTTCTGGTATTTCGCTTTTCATTGCTACCAACATTTGCGAGACCATCATCTGGAAGGCGTTCTCCCCAACAACTATCAACACCGGTCGTGGCCCAGAGTTTGAAGGTGCCGTTGTCGCCCTCTTCCATCTCTTGTTCACCTGGAACGACAAGGGACGTGCACTTCGTGAGGCCTTCTGGCGAGAACGTCTCCCGAACATCATGAACTTGTTTGCCACCGCTGTCGTATTTGCTGCCGTCATCTACCTCCAAGGCTTCCGCATTGAGATCCCTGTCAAGAGTAACCGCTTCCGTGGGCAGCGTGGCTCGTACCCCGTGAAACTCTTCTACACCTCCAACATGCCCATCATGCTCCAATCTGCGCTCACCTCTAACGTGTTCCTCATCTCTCAGATGCTTGCTTCCCGGTTCCCGTCCAACTTTTTGGTAAAACTCGTTGGTGTGTGGGAGGTAAGTGTTGGCACAACGCGTCATTGAACTTTATTGATCACGTGACCGTATAGCCAACCGAAGACTCGCCCCAGCTCCGTGCTGTCTCTGGCATCGCGTACTATATGTCCGCCCCTCACACCATTAAAGAGGCCCTCCTAGATCCTATCCATACCGCCATTTATGTCGCCTTTGTCGTCTCAGCCTGCGCGCTCTTCTCCAAGACGTGGATCGAAGTGTCAGGAAGTGGTCCTCGGGACATTGCCAAACAGCTCAAGGACCAACAAATGGTCCGTAACCGTACGGAAGCTCTTTATCTCATGCGCTCATTGTGTGTGTGCAGGTTATGGCTGGTCACCGTGAAGGCTCGATGTACAAGGAGCTCAAGCGCGTGATCCCCACCGCCGCTGCCTTTGGTGGCGCTATCCTCGGTCTCTTGTCCGTTATTGCAGACTTGATGGGTGCCATTGGTAGCGGGACGGGTATCCTCATGGCGGTCACCATTATCTACAGCTGTACGTGCTGCGTTTTCGTCTTCCTGTTGTCTCGCTGCTGATACGTCCATTGTCTGTAGATTGGGAGATTGGTATTCGGGAGTCAGGTGGGCCCGAGATGGCTGGGTTGGGCGACTTGTTGTAAAAAGCGGAAGTGCATTCTTTCGCCTCGACTTGCTTGGCTGCTTGTTTGTTTATTATGAGCTAGGCGGAATAGACGGCAAGGTATAAGAGATCGCGATGTCCCATCCCGACTCCCCAAGGCTCCTTGGATTCTGGCATGTAGCGAGCGCGCCTGTGGCACAGACATTGCAATCGAATCTCGATTTCGGATGTTCAGCGTTCCGTACTCGTGTACCTTGTGTGTGCCTCGCTTGCCTTCCCATGTCATGTTGTCGCGTTCAACTTCCAAGTCACGTCCGCGGGCCCGTGATGACCGGGAAAGTTCAAGTGTCTCTTGGACTCGTGTGCATCGAGTGTATAGTGGGGTAGCCCGTAACAGCGTCCATCGAAGCCAGACACAGACTGACTTGCACGCAGGGATTGGCTAAAGACCCCGCGGAATCTCGACAATGTGCAGACCGTCGGTTTGTGTAGTAGTCCGATGACATGTCATGTGAACCCGAGCCAGAGGAACTTCATGCCCCTCTCCTTTCGATGCCATCGACGCTGTTTGTCCTGATACACTGTTTTCTCGCCTAGCGGTTGGCTGGGTCAAACGTTCAGCATTACGTTGTCAAACGCTGGATGACTGGCTCCGCGATTTTGATCAAAGGTATGCGAGTTGAGCACCGCGGCTCAGGCGCGACGTTCCCACTGCACGACGGACTAGGACAGGCACCGTGCTAAAAGAGTGTGTCCACGTACCATCTTTGGAATCAGTGCGGATGCCATATGTACCCGCAAGGGCACCCTTTTCATCCCGTCGGACAACGTCGCAGCGAGGTGATCAGAGCCGTCCTTCACGTGTGCTCCTCTCCATGGTCCCACTGGCGTTGGGTAGCCGGCCCAGATTACGGTACCGTGTAAGGACCCTCCAGTCTGGCGGCCGTGGGGATATTGCAGCCTGAGAGTGTACATAAGTCGCAGTGAGTCCATCACCTGGCACACGGCTCCCCACGTCCGTCTATTTTCTGCACCCATCCCTTCCACCCGGACCAGCATCACACAAGTTTCAACGAGATACCGTGCCCGTTATGCCTGCGACATCCGAGAAGCTGGACGACCGCGAGGCAAGCCCGATCGATAAGGGCAAGCTCGAGGCTGAAATTGAACGCGTTGATTCTGTGGAGGAGGACGCGCCGCGCGTGCTCAGTCCTGAAGACGAGAGGCGCCTTTGGCGCAAGGTCGATCTGAGGTTGATGCCGATGTTGAGTTTGATGTACCTTCTTTCGTTCATGGACCGGGGTAAGTGGGTTAGACGGGCCGAGCTGGGTTCCTGGCTGGGACCCATAAGTTTGCTAACATGACTCCTCGCAACCATGCAGGCAATATCGGTGCGTTGGTTAAGTTCGCGCATGCCTCGGGGCACTTGGTCTCATTTGGTCTCTAGGAAATGCTAAATTGGATGGTATCTTGACGCAGTTGGACCTGACCGGCAACAAATACAACATTGCGCTGGTGTGTCATTCCCTCCTTTGCTTGAGACCTTTGTTAATTCGATCCGCAGACAATGTTTTTCATCGTACGTACTCTGCGCTTATGCTTAATATCGCATCTCAGCTCGATTCCTTCACTAGTCGTATTGCGTGCTTGAATGTCCCGCCAAGTGAGTATCACGTTCCTGAGACCGTTCGCCAAGCTTACTTTGCCATAGCCTCGTCTTGAAGGCGTTTCGTCCATCGAGGTAAGCCACTTCAGTGTGGTACATGCATGTAACTGATCCACAGTAAGATGGCTTCCGGGGATCATGGTGAGTTGGGCACATTGACCCCCTCTTGCGCGCACTGATGTCACTCAGGTGGTTTGGGGCATTGTCATGTACGTCTCTCTGTATCCATGCAACCAAGCGTAGAGCTCATCCTTATCTATTCCAGGACGCTGATGGGTCTCGTGAAAACGTAATGCCTAATTATTGCCGCCATTCCAGAGACTGACGAGTGCGATCTACAGGTACCCTCAATTGGTCGGCGTACGATTCTGTCTTGGCGTCGCTGAAGCAGGGCTCTTTCCTGGCGTCGTATACTAGTATGTCGTGAGCTGTCATTTTTTCGCGCACTAACGTGGCACGACAGTCTGACGTTGTGGTACCCGAGACACATGCTTCAGTACCGCGTTGGCATATTCTTTGGGGCAGCGACAGTAGCGGGTGAATATCACCTTACTCTCATGCGTCCCTATTCTAAAACGCACAATCCAGGTGCCTTTTCTGGCCTCTTTGCATTTGGGTTAGGATACATGGGAGGAGTCGGCCGTTTAGAAGGCTGGTCGTGGATATTCGTGCGTCACGCCCAAGCGTCGTGGTTCATGTTGTGATAACTGGTTTGACAGATTATCGAAGGGCTGTCGACGGTGATCGTTGGATGTGTCGCTTTCTTTGGTGAGTTCTAGCTGCCGCTGTCGCGATCCGCAGGATTCAGTTCGGTGCACTTTCAGTGATCGTTGATTTCCCATCGACTGCTACTTTCCTGACTCCGGAAGAAAGGGAATACCTTCTATGGAGGAAAAGTCTGTCGTTACAGTTCCCTGAGATGCGATGTGCACGAACTGATGTGTCCCAGAATATGACAACTCGAGTGTTGGAGAGGAAGAGCAGTTTGCTCTCCGCCATGTTATCGCTCCCTTTATGGATTGGCAAGTCTACTTGCATCTGCTTGTCTACATGTCGATCATTGCTCCTCGTGCGTAATGGTCGTTGGTCTCCATCCCAACTGGTAGTGTGAAGCTCACCGCTTTGACGTAGTGTATGGCATTACCTTTTTCCTTCCGTGAGTTATTTCGCAATCGGTCTGCGCATCCTCATGAAAATTGCCCTCGCG
The DNA here is from genome assembly GCA_038089815.1 of Sutorius eximius. Classification (NCBI taxonomy): domain Eukaryota; kingdom Fungi; phylum Basidiomycota; class Agaricomycetes; order Boletales; family Boletaceae; genus Sutorius; species Sutorius eximius. The sequence goes on along the minus strand of JBBPLN010000633.1, from coordinate 7,038 downwards.
CATAGAACGATTATCAAGAAGTTCGTGATCGTGCTCTGTATATATATCGCTAGTGATTAAAGTTGCATCACAGCTTCGGGTACACTACTGCTGTTAGTCAGCTCCTTACTATCCCGCCATACATCGTCGCTTGTGCGTTTCTCGTGCACTCGTCTATACATGGCAGCTCACAGATCATCGCAGCTATCATCCTTCTCGTCTGGGCACACTACTCGGACAAGCTCAAGATCCGTTCAGCATTCATCTACGCTGGCCTCCTCCTGCTTCTCATTGGGTACTGCATCAACATATCGTCTGCTCCATACGGCGCCAAGTACTTTGGTACTTTCTTGATTGTTATCGGGAGCTATGCTTCATTCCCCGGCGTCGTTGCATGGTACGTGTTAGTCTACGTATCTACCCTGAAAACATCCGAACGGGATCTCGAATAGGCTCGGCAACAATCTCGCAGGTCAATACAAGCGCGCTGTGGGTATGGCGTTTCACATAGGTTTCGGAAACTTTAGTGGAGCCATCGCCTCAAACATTTATCGAGAACAGGATTCGCCAAGATTCATCCTCGGACGTGAGTCGAATTCCAGCTTCGACCCTTGTTGGTGGTGACTAATGCATTGCATTCTTTCTCCTGTGTTGCGTAGATGGCCTGGAACTCATGTTTGTCGGCATCGGGTTGATCGCCGTTCCCATCTTGGTCTTTCTGTACAGACATATCAATGACGCAAGGGACAGGGCGCAGCAACAGCGCATTGAACGAGGGGAGAAACTAGAGTTGAGCGTCCAGGAACTGAGAGACTTGGGCGATCGTGCACCCGATTTCAGATATACGCTGTGACCGAGCTTGTTCGATGTCTGCTTTGTCTTCTTTTATGATTTCTTACGATAGACCTTGTGAAATGACGCACAGTGAACGTGTTATTCGGGTGCGCTCGGAAGCAAATGGTCGTCGGGCCATCCACAACATTTTATTATGAAGGTCACCTCAAAATAGGGTCGTGTTCGAACCTACCGGTGTACTGTCGTTCGTGAAACTAACGTACTTTCCGGACTGTCGCGCATGCCATGTGGGATCCGATCGCACGAATTTGGAAAAGCCGCGATACGTGGGTGACAAGCTGTTTGACATTGCATCTTGGGTTTCAAATGAGGTGTCATGCGGATGAACAAAAGAGTAGATGATACAAACAGGTAGCTGCTGGGGAAACACAACATCGACCGAGTGACAACCACCCTTTTTCTGGATCCTCGCTACCTTTGTTGTTCACCGCCCAACTGTTATTCTTGTCCCCCTTTTATTTGCCATGGCCCCTGACTTACAGTCCACTTCCTAGCCAGGGTACGGCGCGGATGCATCTTTGAGCGCGCACGCAAGGAATTCCATTGCTTGCTAACCTTCCTAAACCCACTGCGTACTGGAAAGAGGCTTGAGGAACTCTCAGAACTTAAGTACTCATGATGCAATGGCGACATGCCTTTGTTCCGTTCATGGTTGAGGTGGGTCGGATCCGTACTTCGTTTCGGTCTCCTCGCCGAACTTTATCGAACTGGTAACAGATGGAACTTCTTCCCTGTGCGTCATCTTTTCTTCTCCAGTGGCTGCTATGTCCCTCGATTCACAGTGATTCTACAGGTACGCTCTGAAGAACCGAAAAGCTCGAAAACAGAGTGAGTGGGACCCAACGGACATTATCTTCCATGAGTCCCATCGGTTTTTGGAGCACTGCGCTGTGCCATGTTGAAAAACGGTATGCATGGTGTGTGGTCAACAGTCCAGCGCACCTATGTTGTACGCCACAAGCGAAGTGGCGGTGCTTCCTTCCCATTATGATGGGCAGCAGACTTGCGGCGCCTGCGGATCGCGACTCAACGCTTCGACAGCCCACGAAAACATACTCCGCTATTCACCAGTAATGATTCGCTAGACACAATCCGCCTGCTTAACCACTCACTCGGTACTGAATTCCTTTGTTGTTGAGTTCGCCCGAGGTTCCAGTCTGAGCCCCAGTTCCATTCGCACCTGAGCGATTTGATTGTTCTCATTTCCTGTAAGATTCTGTATCTTTTTTTTCTCCGGTTATCCTCCACTCATAACCCCTCGGTGACGGGGCATATGGTAGATTGGTCAAGGGATAGCGCATCATACCTTTGGATGACTACGTCCACAAGTACACTTCCCACAGTGCATGTGTGTTGGGAAGAAATTCTTTTGCCTTTTGTTAGGCAGTGTGACAACGAAGCAGTCAGAACTACTTCATCGTACGTAGGATTCTCCATTGCATCTCGTGTTTGGGTTACTAACCAGCATTGTGGTGCCTGGTGGTGATTCTCAGATTCGACAAGTCGTGGGTATATCGAATTATACATAAAAAATCTTTGGCCGGTTCAGCTCCCCGCTCTACCTGCCTACGCTTCATCTTCATCTCCATCTCCTCCCCGAACTCCAACATATAGACGCATCTTGCAGAGCATGTCAACTTCACCTGAAATAAATGGTCATGAGAGTCCTGTCGATAAAGGCGGGCTCGACTTCCAGATTGAGCGAGCCTGCTCGATGGAGGACGCACCCCGCGCACTCAGTCCCGAGGATGAGAAACGACTTTGGCGAAAGGTTGATCTACGGTTGATGCCTATTTTAAGTTTGATGTTTCTTTTTTCGTTCATGGACAGAGGTGGGTCGTGCAGCTTCTACCAAATTCCCAGACGGAGACGGATGTATCACTATTTTAATCGCAATTTAATAGGCAACATTGGTGCGTCCGTTCATCACTCGGTACATCTTGTTTGCTTAGCTTGATCAAGGAAATGCCAAACTCGATGGCCTCTCGAAGGAGCTCGACCTCACAGGCGACAGGTACAACGTTGCCCTTGTACGTTATTCTCTCTTTATTGGGCAGTATCTCTGTTAATTTGATTACAGACCATGTTCTTCAGCGTATGTTCTATTTCCAAGTTCGTTCGTCGGCTCATTTCCTTGGGACAGTCGTATTCCGTGCTTGAATGTCCCGCCAAGTGAGTTCCATATTGCCAAGATCGATTGCTTAGCTTGACCCGTCCTCCCGCCCTTCAGTCTCATTTTGAAGGTGTTTCGTCCGTCGAGGTAGGCTGGTCTAATTTAGCACTATGATGCGCTGATGCACAAGGGACACAAGGTGGCTTTCTGGTATCATGGTGAGTTGGGACGCTCGCATCCCTGTTATTCGTCGGCTGATGACGTTCAGGTGTTGTGGGGAATTGTCATGTACACCGTTCTGTTGTTCCCTAACGAATGAGGGACTGATCCCAATCCCAGGATATCCATGGGTCTCGTGAAAACGCAATGCACATTTATCATTTCCGCCTCTCAAGACTGACAAGGGTGATCTGCAGATATCCACAATTGGTTGCAGTACGATTCTGTCTTGGTTTTGCTGAAGCTGGCCTCTTTCCTGGTGTTGCGTACTAGTATGTCGCGGAATGACATGTCAATTGCGAACTGACGCGGGTGCCATAGCCTCACACTATGGTACCCGAGGCACATGCTTCAGTACCGCATTGCCCTCTTCTTTGGAGCAGCAACAATAGCAGGTGAATAGTGCGGAGTTCTGATGATGTTCCGTTCTAAAACGTAATTCAAGGCGCCTTTTCTGGCCTCCTCGCATTTGGGATAGCGTACATGGGAGGGGTAGGCCATTTGGAGGGTTGGTCGTGGATATTTGTGAGTTACCTCCAAATCGCAATTACTGTTCTGGTACATAGCTACTCTAACAGATTATTGAGGGACTGATGACCGTGGTTGTTGGGCTTGTCGCTTCCATCGGTAGGCCCAGGGCCCTATCCTGCAAATGCATCAAGTTTTAACGCTTGTACTAGTAATCGTCGATTCTCCATCAACTGCCACCTTCCTGACGCCGGGAGAACGTGCATACCTCATATGGAGGAACAGTGCGTTGTCACAGTTCCTTTAGATGAACATGGACTGACGAGTGGTAGGATATGATAGCTCGGCTGTTGGAGAGGAGGAAGGCTTCGCCCTGCGCCATGTCATTGCACCCTTCAAAGACTGGCAAGTCTACTTGCAAATCCTTGTTTATATGTCGATCGTTGCTCCTCGTGCGTAACGTTGGCCTACTTCATAGCTAGTAGTACGAAGCTCACCATGCTGATATAGTGTATGGTATCACCTTTTTCCTTCCGTAAGTCAGTTCACAGCTAGTCTACTTGGCCTCGTAAATGTTTCTTTTATCCATAGCACGATTATCAACAAGTTCGTGATCAGAATTTGCTCTCGTCCCCTGACCATTAATATCGGACGTTAGCTTTGGTTACACGACCGCTGTCAGTCAACTCCTCACTGTTCCACCATATGTCGTCGCATGTGAGCTTCATGGCGAACTCGCGTATTACTAAACTTATGATCTATCCAGCAATTGTCCTTCTAGTCTGGGCACACTACTCGGATAAACTCAAGACCCGCTCTCCGTTTATCTACGCAGGCCTCATCTTGCTTCTCATCGGGTACGCTATCAACATATCTTCCGCCTCAATCGGCGTCAAGTACTTTGGAACTTTCTTGATCGTCACCGGAAGTTATGCTGGTTTCCCTGGCGTTGTTGCATGGTATGTGCTGTCACCATGTTTCGGGTGTCAACCGGCCAAAAATTTCGAGCAGGCTCGGCAATAACCTCTCTGGTCAATATAAGCGTGCTGTAGGTATGGGGTTCGAAATCGGGGTCGGGAGCGCTAGTGGAGCTATCGCGGCGAACATATATCGAACACAAGATTCGCCGCACTATATTCTTGGACGTGAGTCGTATCGATTCCTTTCCATTTTTCGTGGATATTGATGTATTCTCTTTTGATTTTGCGTAGACGGCTTGGAGTTCATGTTCGTTGGCGTCGGACTGGTCGTCGTTCCCATCTTGGTATTTTCGTACAAGCGCATCAATGGCGCGAGGGACCGAGCGATGCGGCAGCGCATTGAGCGCGGGGAAAGGCTCCAACTAACGGTTCGGGAATTGAGAGACTTGGGTGACCGTGCGCCTGATTTCAGGTACACGCTGTGATGGGAATGGGGTCGTGGAGCTGCGGCCGTGCTGGGTCTATCGTCTTGTCTTTTACGCCAAAATCATCATGTCTCTCCAGATCGATGTCGCGAAGTACTATAGCATACTGGGGGGATGGTACAGGCCGTCAGTTGTGCCTGGCGGGTTGGGTGTCGCCTCACGTGTTATGCAATCTCCGCGATCGGGTTGGATTCAACGATAGTTTATTGTGGTGTCCCTTTCCGATGTGCTCGATTTCCCCAGTCGCGAGATCTGACCGGAGATAGTCGGATGTAATCATGATCCGCAGATAAAAACTAGTCTGCTAACCAGCGTACCAATGAGCGACTTGGTCACAATCACTTGACACTGCAGACATCTTATCATATTTCGAAACCACTAATGCTATTTCTACATGCAAAATAGTAAGAGCACATCCGAGATCAGTGTCATATGCCAAGGATACCGAAGATGCAGGTATCAATAACTCTACGATGCCTGGTCAGTTCCATCGGTGGCACCAGGGACCGCCAAACCATCCCGAACACCGACCTTAACATCCCATTCCTTGATGCCAACCATGCCACCGAGATCTCGCCACACACGTATCATGTCGTTCCTCCGAGCCTCAGTCATGGACAAGAACGCGGGCCAATAGGCTTCGTGGCTATACGTAAACGGCACGGTACCAGACCAACCGTTAGCGGGAAGCTGATCGAGGTCGAAGAATTTCGCATGCTGATGGCCTTGGTCCCTGGCCTGAGCTGACCGCCATAGTCCGGCATCATCGGTGACCGTGTCAAAAATCAGCTTTGATCGAGTCGCAACGTCCATGAAGGGGTTGATGAGCTTGAAGAATGTGTTGAGAATCCAAGGGAGGTGTCCGAAGATCGTTGCACCGAGCCGTTCTGGATAATGCGTTTGTACAGTGGTGACAACCTGTATAGCAGTAGAAAGGGAGGGGTTCTTGGTCTTGTTTTCATAGTCGATCATAAGTGAGAGGGTCCTGCGAAGTAAGATAAGAGATCGTATTGAAACATGAACGGTTGGGAATGTGGGACATACTCGACGCCAGGACCCATGAGCTCGATGATACGCTCAAAGAACCAGAAGAGAAACAGAATCTGTCGTGGATTCTCATTCTCAGCAAATCCACCAGGAGACATGTAAAGCCCCGGTCTGCCGCGCGTATCGTATCCAAAGGCAAATAGTTTCCCGGTGGCGGCTTCAGGCTCAACGTGTTCAGGAGTGATGAATGTGTAGAACCCAAAGTCGCGCCGCCACTTGAGGGTGCCCTCGAGGCGCTTGATGCTCTCGGACGCATCGTATTTCGTGGCGCGCAAGAACCTCTGGAAGCATTCGCACGACTGTCAGTAGAGATGTGTGTTGAGTTGGATCTGCAGGAAGGGAGAAAGAGAAACGAACCAGCCACATGCGTTCCACTTCCATCAATGCACCCTCACTCGTTTCGACGCCCGGGAGGACGTACTCCGGCTTAGCAAAGTGAGCGAGCACGCGATCGTACGCTGCTTGCTCTGTCTCCGTCAGTTCATCAGACGGGGCAGCATTAGGATGTGTTGGAACAGGGAGAGGCGTTTGGATAGGATCTGAGGACATCATGGACATGGTGTGCACTGCGAGGCGGACAGCAATGTGCGTCACAAGAGGAAGCGAACTGGCGATTTGACCCCGTTAAATAGTGGGCAGATTTCACTCCGACTGTCGACGGTGGCGCGCTTCTTGGCGTCGGCGTGGCGTTTGGCATTCCGAGTCGGTGCACCGTGCGGGTCGTGTCATCGTACTTGTATGTACCTGCGATCAAAAGGTGACTCTGGAAGACAGCGATGAGGACTGTTAGCATTAGCAACGGGCGCGAACGCTCGATTTTTACCGTCGCCTACGAATATTCCTTCGAACACAACGCCCATTTGCGCCGCTTACCTCTGAATCGGAAGGCTCATTTCGGAATGGTCGCGGTTCCTTTTGGAGACCATGTCACAATGAGGTAACGGTTGAGGTA
>JBBPLN010000632.1:0-15885 GCA_038089815.1 Sutorius eximius | reverse complement strand
AATGGTGGACCTGAATGACTGGGTGGCTAGCCAGGCGATCCCACCCCAATTGGACAGGGCAGTCGCCACTGTCCTCTCATGACTTACCAGTGAGCGAGCTGAAACCTTTGCACAAGTAAGGCTAGAATGCCTCTGTGATCCCCTCGTTGGATAGGACTGGGACATGATGAAAACTGAGATGACCAGTCCCCTCTGCACCTCTAACAGGGGGGACTGGAACACCATGAAGTTGGAGGAACTCAAGCAAGGACACTCTCATGTCAACAACTTCATTGTCAAGTGGCAACAGAAACCTCACATGGAGTTTGCCTGCTCAAAAAGGCATTCAACCCTGAGATCATTGCAGAAATGATCAAGAAGGACAAACATCAGCAAACAGATGTAGACTCATTCCTGGACGAAGCCCACACCATTGGGAACAATCTGGAATTGATTGATTTCCTTATTGGGAAGACTAAAACCTGGAAGGATCAATCAACATGGGGATCTAAGAAGGACCCCAATGCAATGGACATCAGTGCTGTTATAGGGGTACATTTTTCACCCTTTCACACCATCACATGACCTCAGCACATCGGTAAACTGCTCCCTCAGGATAGAGTCCCAACTGACTCACTAGCCTCCAATGCCACTCACTCGCCAGTCATGCAAGTTGTTGTGCTTTGGTTCAGATCCTTATCTTATCTTATCTCGGATCTATGATTGGATCTCCTTTATTTGTCCTAGTTGACATTATTATAGAGTTCATACTCTGACATCTAGAACATCACTGCATGCCACGCACACAGGCTAGGGCCAAGGGTCAAACCCTAAGGCTGGGGCTATGCACTTCTCCTTCATTCCCATCCACAGCCTCATAGGCTGTTCCCTTCCATTTCTATGCCTCATGCACTATGCTTCCTTTTAATCTCCATACCCACAGCCTTGAAGGCTATACATGCTTTCATTCTGATGCACAGCCAATAGTGGGCTGTGTGTCCATTAGTCTATCTATAGTAGAGTATTGGTAGATCTGCTACAAACATGTACATACTACTGAGTAGTATAAAAGGGCTAAGACCTGCTCTAGTGAACTCCAGTTTAGTTCACTTGGAGTCTTCCCCAAAGCTCCGCTACACTCTTGAGTTATTAGTCTTGTTGGCAACCTACAGCTTACTTAAGCTCTTTGGATTGTTTCACTTGAACTAAGCTCTTATTGCTGTACCGGGCCACTTTTTACTCTTCACCTCGCACCTCTGCTATGCTGCAAGTGTGTGTTCTCTCACCAAGGAAAGACATTGTAGAAGGCTATCCTGGGCCTTCAGTGCCTTTTGTCACTCACCAGACTCTCACTCTGTTCGCAGCAGTTCTCATATGCTGGGGACGCCTTCATCACCCCTTTTATCTAGCACAGTACCACGAAGGCTTATTCAGGGGCTCCTTGCCAGAGCTAATGCCTGACAACAGCACCTCAAACGTAGAGGACACCTCAGGGAGTGTGAGCAGACATATGCCGATACACCTTGGCCATGAAACAACCACCTTCTTAGAGGCATTAAGCGCTTCCTTCAGGCTGTCTTTATTAGGAAACCCTGAAGTAGCACATCAGAAGAATCTGTTGAGAGCAGTAGCTGTAGGATTGAGATTGGTGGTCCCAGCAGGCTCAGGGTTCAGGCTAGACCAGGAGTCAGCCCTCCCCAATTACGAAACCACCTTTGACAACCCTCCCCTCAGAGTGGAGTCGGCAGACCCGAATGACACCTCCCCAGTCAGCACACAGCTGACTCAAATTACGCCCAGCGAACACACTTGCCTCCTAGAGAACAGGTACAATTACCTCGCCTCTTATGACTTCGACACTCTGAATGCGGAGTTATTACTTCAGCAGAATGGGCTAGACATAACTGCAGACGTCGAGTTATCATCTCTAGGAATTCAGATCCCAAAGAGAGAGAGGGAGGAAGAATCCAATGATGAACCAGAGAGGAGAGTTCATCCCAAGAGAGCTTTACCACTGCCCCAGAAAACATATCATCTCCAAGATCGCAGGGCTCTAAAGAAGCCAAGCCATTCCCTGTAGTATGTTACAGGGGAATATTTTAACCCCTATCTTTTTCGCACTTAGTCGTGCACCCACTTGCCATTGACCGCTAGCACCACTTAGACGCCCAGTCGCGTTCCAGTCGCCAAGTCTTGACTCGCACTCCCTCGCCACTTGTTTGGCCATGTTTATCTTTTTATAGAGTTTGCACAGCCTTACTCTGCCTCTTCATTTCTGTGCTGTGCACCTCATCGTTTTCATTTCCGCTCACAGCCTTGAGGCTGTTCACTTCTATTTAATTACCGTCTTCCATTCCAGCCACAGCCATGAGGCTATGTGTGGCTTCCATTGTTCACAGCCTTGAAGGCTGTCCGTGCTTCCATATTGCACAGCCAACCGTGGGCTATGCGATCATTAGTCTATATATGGTTTGTCATTGTAGATACGACATACGTATGTACAAACAGTAGAATAAGCTTATAAGGGTTGAGCCCGCCTCCAGTGAACCTCAGTCTAGTTCACTTGGAGTTTTCCCCACCAAGCTCCTCCTGTGGATATGACTACTTTCTCAGCTTTCTCTTGAGTCGCTGGTCTTCGTACAACCTATAGCATTACTGCTCCTTGGGTTGTTTCATAGTACCATTTTTACACAGGAACCTTCATTAAATTTTTCATTCAATGGCAGACATTCGCGTGCTTCTTGCTGCCTCCTCTGACTGGAATACATCAGTAAACATCCTCTGCAAATATTTCACAGCACAAGAAGCCACTATCAAGGCACAAAGGGGTACCCTTCAGACAACCCAAAATACGATTACCTGTCTGAACAATGCCGTGGCCACCCAATGAAACATGGTGGACATGCAATGAGCAACCATTGAGTTGCTGCAAGCCAAGATCCAAGAGCTGGAAGATGCTCAACCCATGCAGGCTACTATACCAGGAGCCATGGCCGCTGCAGCCATGACCTCCTCTTCTAAAATTGAAATCTATGCGGATCCTGGAACCTTTGAAGGTTCATATTTGAAATTCAACTGATGGTGGACAGCCATGAAAGGATGGCTCACTGCCAACGAGAAGGTGGTGCCTTCACGATCAACCAAGGTGATGTATGCGGTACTCTCCTGCATGCACAGTGTGAAGGCTGGAGAGTTTGTGCAAGTAAGACTCCCCATGGTACAAGATGGTACTTACACATGGTTGGAGCTGGTGGTGGACATGGAAAGCGTGTTCTGCACATCAAATGAAGTAGACTTCAATGTTGCCAAGATAGAGCATTTGAAGCTAGGAAACACCAGGATCGACAACTTTCTTGTTGCCTGGGAAAACAAGAAATGCTTGTCACATATAGATGACAAATATGCACACCACCTTCTTTGGCTAAATCTCAGTGTTATGGGTCTACGAGTAGGAGAGCCTCACACAGCTAGCTCCTGGATTGTTCATTTTTAATCTCCAACAGAGAGCTTTGAGATCTGATCTCGATCCTCCCAACCTGATCTTTCATTTATCATGGCAGATCTAATCACTGCATGCTTTTTCTCCATTCTGCCACACCTCACCTTTAACATGCCGTATTCATTTCTGTTAGCTTCTCTTCCATCCTACATGTGGCTGTGTACCTTTATTTAGTCATACTTACTCCCACACTTGCCCTGAGGTAGCACATGATTGTACATATATAAAGTAGTTCACTGAGGTCCTTAAGTCCCCAGTTTGATATACTCGATCTTCTCTCACATACTCTGGCAATGGTCATTGTTCTGAGCTCATCGTTGAGCACATGCTCCAAGAGATTGACATGTCCTCAACACATGTAGCAAGCATCACGTTTGCAACGCCGAGCCTTTGTCTCCTCACTCCTCACTGTCACTCCCATTGACTACACCTCTAAGATCCTAAGCGCGCCTCTAGCTTGCTTCACTCAGCAACAAGATCAAAGAAGACATGATCAAACCGGCATCAAAGAAAAGGACAATAAGGCAGAGCTAACCTTAAATGAGATGGTTCAAGAATATGATACAGATGTATCTGACATGGACTCATTTATTTCAGACTCGCCATCAGAGGGGCCTATGGCTAGTCTGCAGCTCGCCACAGATGATAAACGTGGGCTTAATTCCTCTTTATCTACCTCCCAACAAATCCCAGACCAAGGTATTTCATGAGAAGTGCTAACCCTTCTAAGGAAATCACAATGAAGATTAAGGTTGCACCCATCTCCGAAAACAAAACATTCCACTGTGCAGAAGCTCTCCTAGATAGCAGAGCTAACACAATATTCATAGACACTGAATGGGTGAAAGCTAACAACATCCTGCTTACGCCCCTACGTCACCCCATTCCAGTCTACAATATGGATGGAACCAAGAATTCTGCCAGCAACATCACCCATGCTGCAGAACTAATCATTGACTTCCAGGGCCACTGAGAGACCGTCACCACCAAAGCCACAGATCTCAGAAAGAACTCCTTGATTCTTGGATACTTGTGGTTACAACACCACAACCCTGACATAGACTGGCAGACTGGCATGGTCAAACTCAATAGATGCCCATGCCACTGCCATCGTCTTCAAGAAAAGGCCATTTTCCTCCATATCCTCGAAAAGGAAGAACAGGACATGGCATACCAAGTATATTCAACCATTTGCGCCCTAGAGGAAAAGTCAAAGGTGAAGGTTGAAGAACCTGCAGAGATGGCCAAGAAACTCATGCCGCCGCAATACCATCAGTATATAGAACAATTCCATGAGAAGGAATCAGAATGCATGCCCACCCGTAAACCATGGGATCATGCAATAAAGACAAAAGAAGGATATAAACCTAAAAAGGGTAGACTAATTCCCCTTTCGGTCATGAGCAAGAAGAAGTCTCTGCCTTCATAGATGACCAGTTACGAAAGGGCTACATCTATCCCTCTAAATCAGAACAAACCTCTCCCGTATTCTTCATTCCCAAGAAAGACAGAAAGAAATGGATGGTTCAAGACTACCATTACAGAAATGAATGGACGGTAAAAGATAACTACCCGCTCCCACTAATCGCTCAATTGGTGGATAAACTAAAAGGAGCAAAGAAGTTCACAAAGATGGATCTCTGATGGGGGTATAATAATGTCCACATCAAGGAAGGCGACAAATGGAAAGCTGCCTATATGTCACACTCCATGACACCCACAGAACATAACTATCCTGTCTGCAAGAAAGAGATACTAGCTATCATACACGCCCTGGAGATATGGCGCCACTATCTAGAAGGAGTGAAGTTTGAGTTTGAGATCTGGTCAGATCATGCAAACCTTGCTTACTTTATGAAATCCCAAGATCTGAATTGGAGACAAGCCCGATGGGCCCAGTACCTCTCTTGGTTCAATTATGCATTCCTTTACAAGCCAGGTGCTACTAACACAAAGGTAGACACCTTTAGCCAAAGGGCAGACCATGCAATTGGCACCAAAGACAATAACAAAGGTGTCACCATGATAGACCCTGGATGCATCAGAGCAGTCCCTAATACAGACACTCTCACGATTCAGGATGATGGGGATTCCATTCTACAATTGATCAAAAACGCGATGGCACTGATGGAGGAAACCACAGTGCATGACATTATGAAAGATGCAAGCTTCCACATGGACAATGGTCTCATTTACTGTGGAAACAAGATCTATGTGCCTAATGATGAAGATCTCCATATGGCCATACTTAATTTATCTCACGACATCCCCGTCGCAGGTCACTCTGGATATGACAAGACCCTAGAACTTGTCAAACAACATTATGTATGGCCTGAAATGGCTAAATATGTCAAGGATTATGTCACTAGATGTGACAAATGCACATGGATGAAGGACTCTAACCAGCCAGCCACTGCAAGGCAAACTTTGTCCACTTCCTATTCCCGATGGTCCCTGGCAGGACATTACCGTCAACTTCACCATGGACTTACCCAAGTCATCAGGATATGATTTCATAATGGTAGTCGTGGACCGCTTCTCGAAAGAAGCATGCTTCATACCATGCATGAAGAACGTAACTGCGCTAGACATGGCTAAACCCTTCCTCCACAATGTGTGGAAGGTGCATGGCCTTCCTAGGACCATAGTGTCTGATTGAGGCCCACAGTCCACCTCACAAGTTTTCCAAGACCTTACCTCACGGCTAGGCATCAAATCTAAATTATCATCTGCACATCATCTGCAGACAGATGGTCAGATAGAACGTATGAATTGGGATCTCCAGCAGTATCTCTGACTATATTGTAACAAGAGACAAAACACGTGGAGCCAGTGGCTACCTGTTGTGCAGTTCTCGTACAATTTGAAGATCTCAGCATCTTCAAACAAAACCCCTTTCGAGGTCACCTGATCTTACACCCCACATATGGGCACGGAACCTCACACATCTAAGGCACCAGCAGCCGATGAATTTGCTGAAAGACTACAGGAAATCCTAGACAAGACCCGCAACAATTTGAAAAAGGCATAGGACTGTATGAAGGTCCAAGCTGACAAACATCATATGGCAGCCCCAGTGTATAAGCCTGGTGATAAGGTTTGGCTCACCACAGATAATCTCCATTTGACATGACAGAGCAAGAACTTATGGAATGATGGCTAGGCCCATTCCCAGTGGAAGAAATGGTCAGACTTAATGTGGTCAGATTATGACTCCCATACATCATGAAGATTCACCCAGTCATGAATATCTCATGGGTAAAGCCACATCATGAACCTTTACCAAACCAACCCCTAAGCTGGCCCAGCCCAGTTCACATGATGGAAGATCAGGACAAGATCTACAAAGTGGATTACATTGCTGACTCACATCTCCAACACAGGAAGTTGGAATACCTAGTTCATTGGCGGGGCTATTCCAAAGAGGATAGAACCTGGGAACCTAAAGAGAATCTCACTGCTTGCCAAGATGCAATATGTGAACTCCACATACAGAACTCTAGAGCTGTGAATTCCATGACCATTCTCTTTGCTGAGGACACATTCCTATTTAACCCTTACATGTGATCGCCCAGAGTTCAATCATTAGAGGGGGGATAGTGTTATAGGGGTACATTTTTCACCCTTTCACACTGTCACATGACCTCAGCACATCGGTAAACTACTCCCTCGGGATAGAGTCCCAACTGACTCACTAGCCTCCAATGCCACTCACTCGCCAGTCATGCAAGTTGTTATGCTTTGGTTCAGATCCTTATCTTATCTTATCTCAGATCTATGATCCAATCTCCTTTATTTGTCCTAGTTGACACTATTATAGAGTTTGTACTCTGACATCTAGAACATCACTGCATGCCACATACACAGGCTAGGGCCAAGGGTCAAACCCTAAGGCTGGGGCTATGTGCTTCTCCTTCATCCCCATCCACAGCCTCATAGGCTGTTCCCTTCCATTTCTATGCCTCATGCACTATGCTTTCTTTTAATCTCTGTACCCACAGCCTTGAAGGCTATACATGCTTCCATTCTGATGCACAGCCAATAGTGGGCTGTGTGTCCATTAGTCTATCTATAGTAGAGTATTGGTAGATCTGCTACAAACATGTACATACTACTGAGTAGTACAAAAGGGCTAAGACCCACTCCAGTGAACTCCAGTTTAGTTCACTTGGAGTCTTCACCAAAGCTCCACTACACTCTTGAGTTATTAGTCTCGTTGGCAACCTACAGCTTACTTAAGCTCTTTGGGTTATTTCAGGTGCCACATCTGGAAAGCCAATAAAGTGTTTCAACTGCCCCAAAGAAGGACACAGAGCTAGGGATTGCCCCGATCCCAAGAAGCAATGCAGGGAATGCAAGTTCCTAGGTGGCAGGCACAAGCCTTCCTGCTCCTGCCACAAGAAAGGGAAAGGGAAGGATATAAAGGGCAAGGGCCAACAGGTCTGTGCCACCAATGCATCCAACTCTGATTCAGACTGCCATGCCCATATCTCAGAGGCCGATTCTGATTCCAAAGATGAACTCTCCCATAAGGTTCAAAAGATGATCCAAAAGGAGAAAAAGAAGGAACACAAGGAAAGATCTGCAACCTCCAATCAGGATCAATACTTCAGGGACAATATAGGAAAGATGTCCTACAACGAGGCGCCAAATGGTTTGCCAAACAGAAGAAGTTGGGAAAAGCTTAAGCTCTAGGAGTACTGGGTCTCTGATGGGCAACAGATTTGCTTCCCTCTCCATGGACTCTTACGGATCAGACACAGACTCTTACAATATGAATGTAATGGACTCAGAGTCAGATGACTGATCTTCATTTATTTCAGACTTGCCATCAGAGGGGTCTTCAGCTAGTCTGAAGCTTGCCATGGATGTAAAACATGGGCTTAATTCCTCTTTTCAAGAAAAACAAATCCCAGATCACAAGATCTTCATGAGAAGCATACAACCCACTAAAGAGATCAATCTAAAGATCAAGGTCTCCCCACTCTCTGAAGATAAGAAATGGACAAAGGCAGAAGCCCTCTTAGATAGTGGGGCTAATGCCATTTTTGTTGACTCCACTTGGGCAGAACAGAACCAAATTCTGCTTATCAAACTCAACTGCCCTATTCCCATTTATAATGTGGACAGCACCAAGAACTCTGCTGGCAACATCACTTACACCACAGAGCTTATTATAGACTTTCAGGGTTATTGAGAGAAGGTTGTAGCCAAAGTTACAGATCTTGGCAAAAACATGTTCATACTTGGATACTTGTGGCTGAAATGCCACAACCCAGACATTAACTGGGCTGATGGAACAGTCCACTTGATGTAGTGCCCTTGCCACTGTCACACGCTTCAGGAAAAGAGTGTCTTCCTCAGAATTATCAAAAAGGAAGAAGAAGACATTCAGTATCAGGTGTATGCCACTATCCACACCCTAGAGGAGAAAAAGTCAAAGGTGGAAGTGGACATGGAACCAGAGACAGCCAAAAGGCTTGTCCCTCTGCAATATCACAAATTCATAGAAATCTTCCATAAGAAGGAATCAGAGTACATGCAAACCATGGGATCACTTCATCGATATGAAAGAAGGGTACAAGCTTAAAAAGGGTAGATTGATTCCCCTTTCAGTTATGAAGCAAGAAGAAGTCTTTGCCTTCATTGATGACCAGCTACAAAAATGGTATATCCATCCCTCCAAATTGGAACAAACATCACCAGTGTTCCTCATCCCCAAAAAAGATGGAAAGAAGTGCATGGTTCAGGATTACAGGTATCTGAATGAACACATGGTCAAGAACAACTATCCACTGCCGTTGATTGTGCAGTTGGTAGATAAACTAAAAGGAGCAAAGCTCTTTACCAAGATGGACCTTCAATGGGGCTACAACAATGTATGCATCAAAGAAGGAGATGAATGGAAAGCCACCTTCATGAAATTACCCAAACCCCTAAGGCTCATGTGGCCATGGGATGTGTGCTCAAGCGCCAAGTAGGGTTACACATCTACCTAACTGATCTCTTGACTTGGACTTAGGGGCTAAAGGCTCAAAGAGGAGAAAGGAAGAAAGTGGTGAGTTGTGTCGCTGCTTCAGTGGAGTATTGGGGAACTCTCTGAAGTGAACTAGACTGGAGGATGTCCAGCTAGCTCACCCCAGCATATATAGGACCAGCTACCTATGTACACTCATGTACGGTAGATCTAAGATAAATACTAATCTATACACATATAGTAATGGTCTGTATGGTTACAGTGAGGCTGCAGAGCCATGGAATGGAATGGAAGTAGTCCGTGAGGTTACCATGAGGTGGCAGAGCCTTGATGAAGCATGTAAGTAATAAATAGAAATGGAAGAGATAACATGTGCATGGCACATGTGTGCATAGAAGGAGAGGCACAGCCTTGGAATGGAAGCATGTTCATGTATTCAATGCATGCAGATCATATGGCAATGAGATCACCAAGATCAGATGCCAGATCTAATCATAAATAGGGGTTATGCACAAGTGTGCAGTCTAGCATGTGCTTGCGCTTGTGTGATCATGTGATATGATGACTGGTATGCCTCAAGCATCTAAGTGGCATCAGGGATCATGTGACTGATCATCTAGGACTCAATCCTAGTGAGTGTAGTGTTAAGCTACTAGGCATGAGCGCTTGATGGGTGCTTAAGCGAAAATCATAGGGGTTAAAATATTACCCTGTAATACTTCATATGTCACAGAGGTGCATTCAAACCCTTAGTCATGTACTTTGGGCTATGTAATTCACCCACCACCTTCCAAACCATGGTTAACGACATCTTTGCCAACATGGATGATGTAGTGGTGACAACATCCTCATCTTCACAAAGATGGATGATCAAGCCAAACACAACAGGATTGTGAAGGAAGTTTTGCATTGTCTTCAAGAAAATGACCTATTTGTAAAACTGGAGAAATGTTTCTTCTTGGTTAAAGCAGTTGAGTTCCTTGGCATGACCATGGGACAAGATGGAATGAAGATGGACACAGATAAGGTTAAAGCCATCCTAGATTGGCCCACACCCTCTACCATTAAGCAAGTTTGATCCTGCTTAGGACTAGTGAACTTCTATTGCCACTTCATCAAGGACTACACCCAAGTGGCCCACCCCTTGAATGATTTGTTAAAGAAGGACATAGCCTTCCACTGGGGACAGCCCCAACAAGAAGCATTCAATATGCTCAAGAAGCTCTTTACCTCCACTCCTGTCCTCATGTACCCAGACAATGACTGTCAATTCCATTTGGAAATGGACACCTCAGACTTTGCCACTGGAGCAGTACTATCTATTTTCAAGGATGACAAATGGAACCCAGTGGCCTTTGCATCCCACTCCATGACACCTGCTGAATGCAACTACCCCATCTATGACAAGGAAATGCTCAGCATCATACACACCCTTGAAATATGGCACCACTACCTCGAAGGAGCAAAGTTTGAGTTTGAGATCTGGAACAATCATGCAAACCTAGCTTACTTCATGAGAGCACAGGATTTGAACTGCCAACAAGCAAGATGGGCACAGTACCTTTCTTGGTTCAATTACATATTTGTTTATAAGTCAGGCACTGCCAATATGAAAGCCAATGCACTTAGTCATCACCCTGATCACACTGTGGGTATTGATATTGACAATCATGGCATTACCCTTATAGACCCCAGACAAATCTGCACTAATACTGCTGTCCAGATTCAGGATGATGGGGACAGGATACTTGGACTGATCTGAGACAAGACAGCCTTGATGGCAGAATCTTCCATAAGGGAGATATGTGAAGGAAATGACTCTGCCCACATGGAAGACGGGCTCATTTACATCCACAATAAGATATTCATGCCTAACAACAAAGGCTTACACCTTGAAGTCCTTTGATCATGTCATGACCTGCTGCCATGCAGCCACCCAGTGTATGAGAAGACCCTAGAACTTCTCAAACAGCATTACATTTGGCCAGGAATGGCTAAATATGTCAAGGATTACATCACCAGGTGTGACAAATGCACACATATGAAGGGCTCTAATCGAGCACCTTATGGCACCCTTCAACCTCTTCCTGTCCCTGAGGGACCCTGGCAGGATATTACCTGCAACTTCACCACTGACTTACCTGAGTCATCTGGATATGATTCTGTAATGGTAGTTGTGGATCACTTCTCAAAAGAAGCATGTTTCATCCCATGCACAAAGAACATCACTGCCCTAGATACAGTGAAGCTATTCTTGCACAACGTTTGGAAGCACCATGGTCTTCCCAGGAGCATAGTCTCCAACCACAGACCCCAGTTCGCATCACAAGTCTTCCAGGACATCTGTGAATGCCTGGGCATTTCATCTAAATTATCCACCACCTCTTGTCCACAAACAGATGGACAGACAGAATGAATGAACCGAAATCTCCAGCACTATTTCCATTTGTACTGCCATGAGCATCAAAACACATGGTCAAGTTGGCTGCCCATAGTGCAGTTTTTATATAACTCAAAGATCTCCACTTCCTTGAAGAAAGCACCCTTTGACATTACCAAGTCATTCACCCCTAGGATGGGCATAGAACCCAGCTCATCAAAAGCTCCAGCAGCTAGTGACTTTGCCAATGCCATGTGGGAAACCCTAGAGGAAACCTGATCCAATCTCAAGAAGGCTCAGGAATGCATGCATACCCAGGCCAACAAGCACAGGACCCTGGCTCCCCTGTATAAACCTGGTGATAAAGTGTGGCTTGCCACAGAAAACCTTCGCTTGACATGCCAGTTGAGGAAGTTAACCAAACAATGGCTAGATCCATATCCTGTAGAGGAAATGGTTGGGACAAACACAGTGTGACTCCATCTTCCATAATCAGTCAAGATCCACAACCCTGTGAATATCTCCAGGGTCAAACCATATTCAGAGCCCCTCCCAGGGCAACCCCTTGACTGGCCTGGTCTGGTTTATGTCACTGATTATCACAATGAAATCTATGAAGTGGACTACATTGTTGATTCATGCATTAAGCGCCAGAAGCTTGAATACCTTATCCACTGGAAAGGTTATGATCTTGAAGATTGCATGTGGGAACCTAAAGAAAACCTCTTGGGATGCCAGGATGCTATCTGAGAATTTCACATTCTCAACCCCCATGCTGAAACCACCCAAACCCCTAAGGCTCACATGGCTGTGGGATGTGCACTCAAGTGCCAAGTAGGGCTGTGCATCTACCTAACTAATCTCTTGATCTTGGAGCTTAGGGGCTAAAAGTCCGAAGAGGAGGAAGGGAGAAGTGGTGAGTTGTGTCGCTGCTTTGGTGGAGTTATGGGAAACTCTCCAAAGTGAACTAGACTGGAGGATGTCCAGCTAGCTCACCCCAGCTTATATATGACCAGCTACCTATGTGTTATAGGGGTACATTTTTCACCCTTTCTCACCGTCACATGACCTCAGCACATCGGTAAACTGCTCCCTCGGGATAGAGTCCCAACTGACTCATTGGCCTCCAACGCCACTCACTTGCCAGCCATTGCAAGTCGTTGTGCCTTGGTTCAGCTCGTTATCTTATCTTATCTTGGATCTTTGATCCGATCTCCTTTATTTGTCCTGGTTGACATAATTATAGAGTTCGTACTCTGACATCTAGAACGTTGTCACATGCTACACGCACAGGCTAGAGCCAAGGGTCGAACCCTAAGGCTGGGGCTATGCGCTTCCTTTTCATTTCCACTCACAGCCTTGAGGCTGTAGTGCTTCTCTTCCATTATGCCTCATGTCATATGCTTCTCCTTTAATCTCCGCTCCCACAGCCTTGAAGGCTGTATTGCTTCCATTCTGATACACAGCCAATAGCAGGCTGTGTATTACTTAGTCTATATAAAGTAGCGTATTGGTAGATCCATGCCACACATGTACAAACCCTTGAGTAGTACTTAAGGGCTAAGACCCGCTCCAGTGAACTCCAGTTTAGTTCACTTGGAGTCTTCCCCACAAGCTCCTTCCTACACTCTTGAGTCATTAGATCTTGCTGGCAACCTACAGCCTTATTTGGCTTCTTGGGTTGTTTCAACACACACGGCATCCCACCATGGATCATGAGAAGCATCAACCGACTCCAACCCCCTCCTACGACTATTGAGAAGTGGTATGAAGAAGCCGCCAGGGAGTGGGATGCCAACAAACAATCCCGTGCTATTGAGCAATCCTGCTGAAACCCCATGCATGCTGCCCCTTACGTCCCAGCATTTACACCTCACCCAAAGAAAGAGAAAGGCCCTAACGCCATGGACGTCAGCATCATCAGAGTTGCCAAACTCACCCTGGAAGAAAAAGCCCGCTGTATCAAGGAACAGCTCTGTTTTAGATGTTGAAAACCCAGACATGGCAGCAAAGAATGTAAAGTCTTTACAACCCCTCCACCCAAGAAGAACCCCCGTGTCCAACAAGTCGCCACCAAAGAAGAAATCCCCACCCTAAAGGAAGTTGAGGATGACAACAAAGAAGAACCCATGGTAAGGAGAGTCAGATTTGCTGTACTGAAGAAGGGTTTTTAAAAGGGAAGCCTTGTTCGACGCAAGGTCTTCCCTCCTCACCTACTTGTGCTCATGTAACTGTACCATCATCTACCAAAGGAATTCAAATCCCTGTCCAACTCGTGGTACCCTCGCACACGTTAAAAGTTGTCAACTCCCATGCCCTCATCGATAGTGGTGCGGATATCAACTGCCTAGATTGGCAATTTGCCAAAAAACAAAAACTCCCTACAACCTGCCTTGCAAAACCTTTCCACATCCATAACACAGATAGTTCGCAAAATAATGCTGGAGAAATCCGCTTCTCCTGCACCCTCTTTGTCAATGTAGAAGGAATAGCGCACAAGGTCACCTTCTACCTCATCAACTGTGGATGGGAAAACGTAATCCTCAGACACCCCTGGCTCTGCCTTGCCAACCCCACCATTGACTGGGCCAATAACACCCTTACCATCGCTGAAACCTCAGATCAATCAAAACAATTATTCCAAGCATACTCCTCTGCTGAACAATGAAATCAGCTGAAACTATGACCACCCGCCAGAGAGATTCCCTGTCGACCCCCTCACACCCACCATGTGGATGCTGTTACAGGGTAACATTTCAACCCCTATGATTTTTGCTTAAGTGCCCATCAAGCACTCATGACTCGTAGCTCAAGGCTACATCTACTAGGATTGAGTCCTAGATGATCAGTCACATGATCCCTGACGCCACTTAGATGCCAGAGGCATACCAGTCATCATATCACATGATCACACAAGCGCAAACACACGCTAGATTGTGCACTTGCACATAACCCCTATTTATGATTAGATCTGGCACCTGATCTCGGCGATCTCATCGCCATACGATCTGCAATTGTATGCATGTACATGCTTCCATTCCAAGGCTGTGCCTCTTCTTCTATGCACACATGCGCCATGCACATGTTATCTCTTCCATTCTTATTTATTACTTACATGCTTCATCAAGGCTCTGCCACCTCATGGTAACCTCAAGGACATTATTCCTTCCATTCCATGGCTCTGCAGCCTTGCTGTAACCATCCGGACTATTACCATATATATATAGATTAGTATTTATCTTAAATCTACCGTACATGGGTGTACACAGGTAGTTGGCCCATATATAAGCTGGGGTGAGCTAGCTGGATGTCCTCCAGTCTAGTTCACTTCGGAGAGTTCCCCATAACTCCACCAGAGCAGCGACACGACTCGCCACTTCTCCCTTTCTCCTCTTCAGGTCATCAGCCCCTAAGTTCTAAGATCAAGAGATCAGTTAGGTAGATGCGCTGTAGAGAGTCATAACTCTCTATGTTCATATCCTTGCTTTTTAGGTCCTTTTCAGATTGTCCCTCAAGCATCCATATTGTGTCCCAAGTCCATCCGACCCAGTTCTGAGCAATCCAGTTTACTTGGTGTGTGTCCAGATAATCCGGTTTCATATCCGTTAGTCCAGTCCGGGTTGGATTCGATCCAGTCGGCATTTCTGTGTTCAGACTTCGTTCCCTTGCTTATATTTCATATGTTTCGCCCATCTCAGACATTCTTATGTGCTTCGGCACTTATGTTATGCTACATGTGCTCCTGGTTGTCGCTATAGACACAGTCTTGGGTGTACCTGGACTATAAAAGCTGTAGGATGACTGGTAGAAAATTTATCTTATTTTAGTTCCTCTCCAAAACTGTTGGATTCAGTCTTCAGTCATTCACCATCAACCCTGCTCGGTTCTCATCCTTGTCCAGGTCTCTTTTTGCTTTGAAACCTTGATATCCGGATTTTATCATTTTCCGGATTTCATTCTACTCGTTTCTCCATCGTTCCGGTCCTCGTTCTCATCTGGATTATCAGCAACGTGTTCAGTTCTGTTGAAGCAAACCCTTTTCACCATACA
>JBBPLN010000631.1:0-15890 GCA_038089815.1 Sutorius eximius | reverse complement strand
AGAATGGTGGCAGTGTTGATTGCTTGAGCTTGAGTAGTGCATCTATCTTAAAATTTGCGCCATAGGTCTCGCTTTCATTGAAATTGTCGGGTTGCTGCAGGAATTGGCACGATGCATTGCGTCCGTCGAGGAACGTGAGTTTTTGTAGCACGTTGGCGATATCCACGAGAGGCTCGTAACGTTTCTTCTCATTCACAGTCCCGATTTTGGACGGTCTGACAGGATAACTTGCGAACTGGAGACGAGGACCAGCCCGTCCATGAGGTCACGTGTGCCGCGACCCTGCGGATGAGGCCAATCGTCGATAGACGATCTGGTAAATTTCGTTCGAGTTTGTGAGGCTGCACGGATTCGCACGACAACGTGATCCGCAGCCAATGAAAAACGGCGTGTCTGGGCCATGTGAAGGAATAAATAAAATAAAATATGCAGACCGAATAAGAAACCAAATAATGCCCGATATACGCATTAAATAAAATGCCTGTGGTTAATGCCTCTAGTGAGTTATACTGAACACGCTCATGCTCGATCCACACACGCCTCAGCAGTATGGGCCAATCCACTATCGCTGGCAAGGTCCTCAAGCTTTCTTTACCTGTTTTGCAAGGGGTCGCACGGTTTGCCCCATCCGCAGGGTCGTGGCGCACGTGGCCTCATAGGCGGGCTATTCCATCCTCAACGCTTCCGATGCGTCCGACTCAGTTGATTCGGCCTTGACGTGGCTGTCCGGTCTGGTATGTACGCGCCCTCGCTTGACTCCACTGATCTTCTTCTAGATCACGATTTCAACCGTCCTCCTCAACGCGGTGGGTTGACGGGCTCGATGGGGCATCTATGATGTTGGCTGGGTAGCGTGGACGGTCTAGGTATGTTGTCTGTTTTGGTTTCGAACCATCGGCGCTGACTCGCCTTCTCTGCAGCTAGTAACTGCGTTTTGACTAGTTTCGCGTCGCAGTGTGCGCCGTCTTCTCCACCTCGTCTCCCAGTCGTATGGTGCGGTCCGCGTGGTTTTCGCGCTGCAAATGGGCCTCGACGCTTCTCGGTTCATCCAACTCGCTCTCTCGACCTCTTCGGCCATTATCTCGATACGACGCGTTCGTTTCGCCGCCGCGCCGCGCCGCACGGCTTACATGGCGTCACGTAGTCAATCCGACGCCGTGTGCAACGTTTCGGCGCTGCGCTTCGCCTTCGATGTCGTTCGATTCGACTATCTCTCCCAAATGGACTCCTCGACCTGTAAGTCGATACGGTGCGCTCGCACCGCCCTTGCGCCGGCTCGCATCGCCTCTGGGGCATCCCTGGATGCTATGGTGACCGACTGGTGCAACAGTTTCACTGCCCGGCTTGTCTGGTTGGGCTCGACCTCCTAGAGCTGAGCCTGCCCCCTCCTTTCGTTCTGACCATTTGCGCTCGGGTTCTGACGCGTACTATGGCTTCTCAGATCCCGCACTAGGGTCCTGGTCGCGGTAGGATGTTCCCCATATGACCGTTTCAGCTCGGGTAGGCGCAACGCCTTCACCCTCACCTCCCCCTCGAGCTCGACGCTCGGGGGCTCGTTCTCTCGCGCGGATGGTACGGATGGGCTTATAGGTGGTGGGTAGATCTGGGGGTTCATCTGGTACGTTTTCTCCGCCCTCTAGGGTGCGCTCACAGTTTTCTTCATCGACCGTCGCAAATCGCCCTCGGACCACTGTACTCTCCTCAACCGGCGCGTTTCACCACGTCTTCCCCTTCGCCCAGTGCGCCGCGGCATTCGCCTACGACCACTCCATCGCCCGCCGTGTCTGCGCTCTGATGCAATTGTTGCTACGTTTTCAGATGAGGACGATGATAGCATTGGTGATGACTGATCTCGCGAACCACCATCGTCTCTCAGGTACCTGCCGGACGCAAAAACTATGCCGCAGACGGGTCTTTTTGTATCTACAAAAATATGTTAGGATGATCATTGCCAAGATTAAGATAAAACGATGATGCTATGTCGATATGGAGTGCCCGCGTGAATGGGTGTGGATGGTGATTGCACCACTCGAGACATCTATGACAGTTGGTGAGTTGCCTCCGAATCATAGATTGGGATTGAGCTGCAAGATTGCGAGCTTTGTTAAGGTTCAGATATGACTTTCTTTTTGCTGATCAAAGGAGTGTGATTGTGAAAGGAGTGTCTGCATTTTGTAGATCATTTTCTATGGGCGAGCAAGGACAGGGACTTGTGCATGAAAAGGGAGAGTTCCTGAAGTGGACAAAAAAGGCACTTTCTGCCATTTTAGGTACAGTATGTGTGACATGTGTGACCCGATGGGTGGTCCGTCGACCAAAAGTCGCCAAATGTTTTGGTCTTCGGAGCATTCCGAAGTCCCAAGGGGGACGACCAAAAACGGCCGGTTACGAGACTAGGGGTTGACTCATCAGTGAACGGGGGAATGGTACACGGCGGTACGTGATGGTATGTGGCGGTAGCTGATGGCCGTAGCCAATGGTAGCCCGTTGGCATGGAGCCATCATTTATTCGTAGACTATGCTGGAAATGCCGGCAACCTACAGTGGAGCAGTTAGCCGACAGGACTGTGGGACCATCGGGTAACAACAGGAACTGGCAGGACTGCGGGACCGCTGGGTAACAACGGGACTGGCAGGAACGCCCAAAACAGCCCTACCAAGTAGCCTTATAAACCTTGCCACCAGTACCTCCGCAGCACAGGGGAAACTAGGTGAACAGTTTGAGCATAGAACGCATGCTGATACCATGAGAAACCACCCCGCCATGCAGAGGTGAGCCATGTAGGGGTTCTCTCACTCATGAACGGCGCAGTATGAGGGGAGACAGGCAGCGCTCGGCCGCTGACTTGAAAATCTAACCAATCTCACGCTTAAACACCAACTCATTTGAAACCTGCCTGCCGTGCCAGCCCACCTACAACAACCTTCCAGCTGCTGGTCGAATCTTCTGATGTCCCCACTACCATTGAAAGAAACATCTCCCAACCCTAGGTTATCCAAGCCTATGGAGACCCGGCCTAGTGGACGTTCAGACTCCCCACCGACATCCTCACCGCCCACCTCAAACGAGCTTCATCATCGAAAGCGAACCCGCCTTGATTTTATGCTGCCTTCAGATGGAATGGCAGGCCTCCCCTCCCCCCACAAAAGGCTCAAAAGGGTAATAACCACGGTGAGAAATACAGCTGTCAATGTGGGCATTTTCTTGAGATATGTGATTCAGGAGTCTGCAGCAGTACCGCAAGAGGTAGAGAGGATTCATGCCCTTCGTATGCTACAACTTGCAAGGGCAAGCCGGGATGCTTTTGCGGCACATCTACGGTATCATCGCCTGCGCATCAAGGAGCTTGAGGTCATGCGCGTTATTGCCACAGACCAATGCGATCAAGCGGAAACCTTCCTTAAGAAGGCTGAATGGCAGATTGGCGAGATTAAACACACCCTTGACGCCGATGGGATAGGTCTGCTTGAAGAACGCGGTTCTTTGTTTGGGCCAAGTGGAAGAGAGACTGCTGGTAGCGATGATGGCACAAATGGGACTTCGGATATTTCTGTGTCAAGTGCTTGCAGCAATGATTAGGAACCTTTGTTGGCCCTGTGTGTTATCCTTCACCCTGTAGTAGTGTATTATCAGAATGCTTATGCTTAACGCGGAATGCTTATGCTCAATTCACCTTTCAGCTCTTGAACCGACTACTTCGGCGACAAATAATCACTACCAGCGGGGTGAGGTTCATTGGCGCGACCAAACTAAGTTACTGAGCCGACTCAGTGGCCCAGTGAATTCAGGGGGAAACTTATGAGTCAGTCAAGCTCGTTGAAGCAGCAGTGGCTTCGAAATATTAAGCTTTCAGCTGCAGTTCAATACATATGACCGCCGATGTGAGCCCGATGACCTGGCATGCGGTAGTAACCCACCACCACTGTCGTCACCCGTGCTCATGATAGCCTCTCTGAGTTGTCGACGTCGCTGACCAGAAGCGCGGCAAGCAGCAACAGCATCACGGCGCTTTCCTGCAGGGTCCCTTGCCTTAACCAGATGCATGAAGCGGCAGGGTGCCCTGCAAAAAGTCAGACGGAGCAACCGTGAGGGCAGACGGGTTTTTCTTGAGCTAGTGGAGAAAGGCCTGAGTTGCTAGGTTTACGGCGCGTGGGAGGTGCCCAGCAGTTCGCCACCTGAGCTCACCGACTTAGGTGTGCAAAGAGCAAAAATTTACCCACCCGTCACAATTACCAACAGGATCAAACGCAATGGATGGTCTTAAAGCTAGGGTGGAAGCCTTAGGGGGCGTATGGGACCATCGGGTAACTACAAGGCTGGCGGGACTTCGGGACCGTCGGGTAACAACAGGACTGGCAGGAACACCCAAAGCAACCCTACCAGGTAGCCTTATAAACCTTGCCACTAGTACCCCCGTGGCGCAGGGAAAACTAGGTGAGCCGTTTCAAGGGCGTTGAACGCGAGCTGATACCATGAGAAACCACCCTTCCGTGCAGGTGCGAGCCATGTAGGGGTTCTCTCGCCCACGAATAGTGTAGTATGAGGGGAGACAGGCAGCGCCCTGCTGCTTCAAAATCTGGCCAGCCTCACGCTTGAACACCAGCTCGCCTCAAACCTGCGCACCGTGCCAGCCCAACTAGAGCAACCTTCCAACCACTAGTTGAATCTTCTGACGGCCCCACTGCCGTTGAAAGAAACACCCCCCGACGCTAGGCCACCCCAGCGCAGGGAGGCCCGGCCTAGTGGACGTTCAGACTCCCTACAGACGCCCTCACCACCCACCTCAAACGAGGTTCTGACAGAACCTATCTTGATTTTATGCTGCCTTCAGATGGAACAGCAGGCCTCGCCTCGCCTCATAAAGGGCTCAACAGGGTAATAACTGCAGTGAGAAATATAGTTGTCGAAGTGGGTGTTATGTGATTCGGGAGTCAGCAACCGTACCGCAGGAGGTGGAGAGGCTTCACGCCCTTCGTATGCTACAGCTTGCAAGGGCAAGCCGGGATACTTTTGGGGCACATCTACAGCATCACCGCCTGCGAATCAAGGAACTTGAGGCCATGCATGTTATTGCCGCAGACCAATGCGGTCAAGCTGAAGCCTGCCTTAAGAAGGCCGAATGGCAGGTTGGCGAGATTAAAACGGGCCCTTGATGGCGGTGGGATAGACCTGCTTGAAGAACACGGTTATTTGTTTGAGCCAAGCGGAAGAGGGGTTGCTGATGGCGACTGTGGTGCAAGTGGGACTTCGGACATTTCTCCGTCAAGTGCTTGCAGCGATGATTAGGATCCTCTGTTGGCCCTGTGCGTTACCCTACACTGCGTGGCGGTATATTGTCAAAATGCTTATGCATAACACGGAATGCCTACGTTCAATGCGCCTTTAAGTGCTTGAACCTGCTGCTTCGGCTACAAACTATCACTACCAGTGGCGCGAGACTCATTGGCGCGACCAAGCCAAGTCACTGAACCGGCTCCATGGCCAAGTGAATTCAGGGGGAAACCTGTGAGTAAGTCCAGCTCGTCGAAGCAGCAGTGGCTTCGAACTTCTGGCCTGGTCGTGAATGTTAAATTTTCAGCTGCGGTCCAATACGTATGGTCGTCGACGCGAGCCCGGCGTACTGGTACGCGGCAGTAACGCGTCGATCAGGTAATTCACCGCTGTTCTGGGGCAACAAGACCATCACCCATGCTCATGTGGGCGGCCTAAAGCGGCCTCTGGTGTCGCTGGTGGTCTAATAAGACTAGTCGACTCTTGCCTGCAGCAAGCACCCAAACGCCCCACAATGCCCCCCCGTGCTACTGCTCGCAAAAAACGCGGAAGTGCCCGCACCAGGAGACCTTCTCTCCCCGCACCGTTGCCCACGCCTCCCTTCACTGGGCAACCATGCCAAGGGCCGCCCACAGCACCGTCTGCGGTGACCATCTCTGAGTCACCATCTTTTTTTCAAAACTCGACACCTGGCCAGCCCCCCATACCCCCAGCAGGCAGTGCCTCATTTGAGGGCTCAACCCAAGCCTTTCGCAGCTTCCCCACCCTACCTCTAGCGGGTGGCCCTTCTATCGAGGATTGCTGCCGAGAGGCTGCCTTAGAAATCCAGGTAAATGGTCTGATTCCCCGAGTAAACGGAAGTTAACTCCAAGGCAGCCACCTGGGAGCCAGTCTGACGCCCTATTGGTACACCAGCAGGTTGCGCTACCCTCACAAGACCGCCTCCGTTCCTTTGGAAAAACACCCTATCCCCGGCCTCCCACTCTCATTTCGACGGCATCGACGCCAACCTCACTTTACTCCACTAGTCAGCTTTCGCTCAACGCTGGCCACCAAGGAGAAGTTGGGTGCCAAAATCGCGCTCAGGAGAAGGGGCTAGAGCACATAATATCTTATGCCTCTGAGGCGCTGATCAATGAAATGGTCCTCAACAGCGGGTGGCGCTACAGCTCAGGACGCCATGGAAAGGCTCGGGTACTGTGGAAAGACCAAATTACGGAGAGTATAAACCTGGCGTGTGCTGCCCTCGGCTATGGTACGAGTGCTAGCCGCCGTTTGATCTATTTTCACCTGCTGTATCACCCATTAGACCAAATTCAACCCTCCCATGGGATAGAGACGCGCATGGTCCGCAAGCTCTCATCCTTCCGATCAAAGCTGGCCCAAGCAGCCGAAACCTATGGCCGCGAGTACCTGCAAACGGGGGAATACTCACCAACACCCGGAGAATCCCCGAACTACAGGAGTATGCAAGAGCTAGTCAAAGAGGTGACGAATCCATCGACCCCCATGAATTTTTTTCTCCACAAACAGGGAATAAACGTGAGTGCGCACCGCTCACAGCAAGCGTTGGTAACAATTGGCTGTGCTCCCAGGGCGTCGAGCGGATCTTTGGGCACCCCATCCTGGAGAAATTTCATTTAGATTTTTGGTACAGTCGCGACGCTTCGCCCGTCAGGAAATTTCGCTCTAGCTACCGCACGACACCAACCTACATGCTGGCTTTTTCTGGCGTCGCAGTATGTGGTGCTCAGTGATAAACGCGACCTATTGATCAACCATACTTTCTTTTTAGCTGCTCTGCGCCCTTCATCGGGTCTCGAAAGGCCGCTGCTCCGACCAGGGTGAAGCAATCCAGTTCTCGACCGGGTTCTATGCTGCACACTTCAAGCAGTACCACGCAGCCATCCTCAGCACGCTCGAGGATGAACACAACGGCCCAATTTTCGGCGAACGCCTCAACTGGCTAAATACGCAAGGAATGTGCGCAGATTTTTTTTTATTGGCCCCACAGCTACTGACTGCGTTCAAGCGACAGGATGCGCGACGGTGGACAAGCATCACCCGAAAAGCTACAGCCATTTGTCATCCCCCGGGTTGTCACAGCGAGCATCAGCGCATCACCTGGCCCTGGTCTGCCATTCGAGTCTGGCACTAACCCCTCTGGCTTCCATGCCCCGCCGTCTGGCCCCTCAAGCCTCTATTTCTCAACCTCTGTCCCCGATCCCTCCACACCCTACCCCCCACAGCCGCCTGTAGCAAGCTCATCATCGAGCTCATTCCCAGTTGGCAGCCTTTCTCACCTTGATGCGCACTTTTCTAGCGGGTCAGCGCTTGATTTTGATTCCAGTTTTGGTGGCACTTTCCCCCACCACCCTTACTAGACCATGCAGTGCTTATATTTATGTTCACCGGCACTTGTGTCCTTGCCATGCGCGCATTTCGCTGTAAGCTATCAAGATAAGGCTTGCTTCTCCTACCGCGATGGACGCCTGACGGCTGCGAGTCATTTTTTCCGCCCGAAAGCAAGCCAGTGAACCAGGAAGCGGTATGAGGTGGAGCGCGGGGGTATGCGGCGGTAGTCGGTAGTAGCTGAAACCATCCAGTTCGTGTTTTGCCGCCGCCTAATATTCTCCTGCAAGCGCCACGCCCTCTGGCGCCTGGGGGAGAATCTTAGGTGCAAGCCAATGCCTCGCTCACCTTCCACATGCATGTGCGTGCGACGCAGCGGCACAACGCGTGCTGGAACAGTACCGCCTGAACCAAGAGGCCTTCGAGTGGGTTCTGGGAGAAATCGAGGCCAAGTTCAACCAGCCCCTCGTAAACCCTGGCGAAACGTGCGGCACGCTCTCCGCGCAGTCGATCGGAGGACCAGCCACCCAGATGACGTTGAACGCGCTCCACTACGCCAGAGCCCCGCAGGATGGCACAGGTGAGCGGGAGCTTTTGCTGGAGCGTGAAGAGGGGCGTGTAGCACCGCTCGCCTTTTCGGTCCGCGCCCACGTGAAGGTAGCCTGCATCGGTGCCATGTGGTTTCGGGGTGTGGCTCGCCCGACTCTGATCCCCACAGCGCGAGTGTGATGTGCTCGCCATCTATCGTACATCAGTAGAAACCGTTAAAATAACACCCCAGGAGACACGCACCCGTGCTAGAGAGGTGCCGCGCGTACGCGGCGCAGTGGACCGTGTTAGCGACGAGGTAATTGCGCTTCAGGGGAACCTTGAAGAACGGCTCAACGACCGGTCCGGGGAGGACCTCCTCGCGTGCGTCATGCATCAGCAGCACTGCGTGCGATTTTACCTTTTGGAACCACCAGTTGCCCTTGGTTGACACCGCGTTGACGTCCGCAGGGCTGTGAAATTGCAGAGTGACGAGGCGCATGGTGGTCAGCCAGATTGCTGCGTATTGGGTTGACCAGAACTGGATGCTGCACTTCTGCCGGGGCTGCGAATGCTTTGTCGCGGGACCACATGGAGGACATGATAGCTTCTCCTCGGCATAGATGGGCGGATGATCCTTCATCATGATCCCACCGCACTCGTCGACGTATGCTTGGAACTCGGGGTCGTACGCATTCCCCTCGACGCCCGTTGCGCCCGTCCTGGCGTTGACGAGGCCGTACGAGCCAATCTGTCAGACGCAGAACTGCAAGTGAGCGAGCGGGCGGGCGATATGAACATGGCTGACACACCTTGGGGTCTCGTGCTGGTTCCCAAACACCCTTCAGTTGCGCAAAAGCGGTTGACGTTTGTGATTGGGTATCTGCGCCAGCTCCAACAGGTACAGCGCCCTTCCAGATATGTGGTGTCAGGGTACGTGGGTCAGTGGGGCTCGCGATGGTGCTCTGCAAATCACTCGGGGAAAGCTGTGAAAACGGATTTTCGTGAGAAAGGGAAGGGGGTCTTCCGTATAAATCACCTTTCTTCCGAGAGACGACGTAGCCCATCCAGCAAATGCTCCGGCGGCGCCTGTGGCCAAGTTGACAAGACTCACTCGCGTGAAACCTCCTGGGATTGACAGGGGTGCATTCGCGCTCCCTTCACCCTCCACCAGTGCAGCTTCGGGCTTCACCGATAGGTAAAAATCATGAGCTTGAAGGCTGGAGAGGAAGGGAAGGAAATTTTACCACGGATGCTGCGTGCGTTTCCAATCGCTTCATGAATAGCTCGATCGCGCCTTGAAAGCTTGATCCCTCACAACTCTGGACGACGGTCAGAATAACACAACAGCAAACTATGGCCCTTACTTCTCTTTATCGAGCGTAGCTCATACGACGTTCGGAATAACATTGGCTGCTACATCTTCAACGTTGAAATATTCGTCAGTCGCCATAAAAGCCATCAAGGCTGCTACCCGTGCGTGTACAAACAGATCCTTGAGGGATTTCGAGAACGCGGGTACGAGTACTTTTTGCTTGGTGTTGTAACCCAGGTTGGGTCCTAGTCGTCCGATCAGAACGCACGTACGGTCACTGAGCTAAACTCGCAGGAAAGGACATCGTTGAAAAACGAACTTTTGGTGAAAGAAGGACAACTGCATGTATGGTCACTTCGCGAACGACGGGAACCTATCTGTAAAACCAGATTGCTGGTCCATCCCGATTAAAACAAAGGGAAAACATGGGAGTAAAGATTCGCGTACAAGATTGGGCCAGATTTTATCCACGACAGCTTTCTTGTCCAGTTTATCCGCATAGTGGGAGAGGCTATTAAGCGGCGTCATTCGCGTACCTCGATCCGGGCTTGCGAAGGGTCTGATCAGTGGTGCGAGGGTTATATTCATAAATTCGTCCTGCGAAACGTTCTCTCCAAATTCTAAAATTAAAGGAACGATTGTGGCTGCGGATGCACCTCCGTATTCGAGCGCAGTCACAAGAGAAGGAAGGGTGCGGAATGGGGCAAATTCGGGAGGGAACGAGAATGCAGACTCTTTCAGCATACTGCATGCATTCAATCGTCAGGCTCTCTGGGCTTGAGATGTGGTGTCCACTTACTGAAGAAGCGTGGCTTTCTCCCCTTCGCTGCTTAAGCTGAAGTTATCTAGACCAGAGCATGCCTTCACTAGCCGATTTCCCGAAAAGAATCATAAACCTTCGCCAGCCGTCTCCGCCATGCCGATGTCCAGGAACGTTTTCGGCGTCATGCGGCCTTTCGGATTCGGGTTGAGGGGGCGGATGCGGGGGGTCTGCGGTCTCCAGAGGGGGATGGGTGGGGGTTGAAAGCGGAATGCAGCGGTAGACCGAGGGCATGACTGTCTGCAGCGGACGTAGGACCGCTGCGCACATGATCAGTGGAGTCGTCGGGCACGAAACAATAAGCTCACCCCTTTAACGTCGACCAGCCGCTTTTCTTGACCTCGGGCGGTGCGCAGCTTATTGATCCCGGCAGCATACCGCCCATCGTCTAGATCAAATTTAACATCAGAGTGAACGAGAAGACACAATCTTACACAGAGAACTGGGTTGTCTTCTTTGGGGTTGCTTAGCACTTCAAAACCGCCCAGTTTCCGCTCCCCGGAAGGTGAAATGAACATCGCGTTTGGTCTAACGCAATCGTGGGTCGACCCAACGGAGTCGTTGATGAACGCGAGCACAACCTAGCGTCGTGAGCTTCATAACGGAGCGCTATGTAGAGTCGATACACGGCATACCGATATCTGATGCAAACCCCAGAGTAACCAATCCTGCCGCCCCTGCTGGCTTTTGGACGCCCACGCTCCGTCATGATGAGAACTGCGGTGTGCGATTCGACGACATCCATGAACTTGGGAACGTCAGGATGTCGAACGGTGCGTAGTTTCCGCAACGCATTCTTGGGCGAGCGGGATCGCCGCCTTGTTGAGCGGGTTCACGAAATCGTATTCAAAGACTGAGACGGGACCTCCGTCGTCCTAGGCGCTGGTAAGGTCAGTTCGTATTGGAGATGAATGTGTGGGCTGTACCCGTTTCGTAGCATCGTACAAGACCCACAGCGCTTCGCAAGAGGCGACCTTCGGGCCAGGTGTAAAGGGTAAATTGATGCCCGACTTTTGGACGAGAGTTGATGCAGCGGCGGACCCGAGACTGCGCAAATAGTCCATCGTTAGCACCCGGTTCTGAGGGTTGTCCCAGTCCAAGAATTGATGACACTGACAAGCGTGTTGGCCGACCTGGCCCCACGGCTCCGTTCCCTGCACGTCCTAGCAGCAGCTTGAGTGCAGCGGCGTGTGCCGCGTCGTCTCAGATGGGCGGCAACGCCCGTTTCAGCGCCAACCGCCCGCAAGCTCGAACCGCCTCGCAAAGGACGACGACGCGCCAACCCCGATTCCGACCATTGCGAGGACCTGGCATGCCAGCGCGGGCGATGGGTCCGGGCCGAGCCACAGCAGCGCGATGCGCGCGGCGGGAAGAACCTCTGCGAACCTGACATGCATGCTCGGGACGCGGAGGAACGACATCACTGCGTCCAGCACGAGCCGTACCTTGTCGGCGTTGTTGCTGTTGCTGTTGCTCCCACCCGCAAACGAAGCTCGTGGCGAGGGCAGCACAGATGATTGCACATACCGGCGGCAACGTTGGCAGCGATATACGACGCAACGGGCTTGATCGCATCGCTCGCGCCAAACTGGGCTTGCAACACCACACCCAGCACGCCCACGGCGTGGAACACCATCTCTGGACCGTACCACCCTGCCTGCATCACGAACAACAGCCGACGCGCAAGGTTAAGCTTGGGCTGGCGGACTCTAGCGTTGAACTTGCGGTACTGGCTCGCGCGAAAGAGGAATGCAAGGTGCTCGAGATGCGCACGCTGGAAGTCGGGCATCGTCGTGGACCAGAGCTCAAAGTCGAGGGCGATGGCGGTGTATGCGATCGTGTTCGTGACCGCGGACAACGCTTGAATCCAATTCAACCGTTGGTTAATAGTCCCGTAGCAGGGACACGAGATGTCACGCTCTGGAGACCAGAAGCTGAGGCCAAGAAACTCGAACGGGATCTCAAACGTCGTCATATTGACGAGCCGACTCTTTTGACGCAGGACATTCGCAAGCACGTCGTACCAAGCTGCGACCACCGTCAACATCACGACCATCAACGCAGGACGCGAAACACCGACTTATCGGCTTGTTCGAGAAGCGTTTGTTCGCCCCTTTTGATGCTTGGATGGCCAAGGGATCTACTGGCGAAAGCAGGGGATGAAGGATCTCTTTCTTCAGCCGGGTTGGAAAACAGGAAAAGTGGACGTGCTCCGTCGAGTCTCATTAGCATTAGCAAAGGACGTGACGCAGTTACATTAACGGGTAGCGAGGTAAAACATAGACTGTCCGTGAGAATACGAGAAAGAAACTAGATAAAGGCGTCCGATACAACGTGCAAATCGACCTCTTCACCTCGCTCAAACGGACCCAGCTCGGCCAGGAACGCACGATACTTTTCAAGGGTGCCCAGATCGAAAAGGTCGAGGACACCCTTGGCAATCGGTTTGGCCACGTCGAATGTGGAGGACTCTTGCACCTCCGTGTCCTGTGCAGTATAGGTGCGGTGGTGAAGCACCATGCCGCACAGGGTGATCAACGCGTTCTTGTATAGTTCTGAGAACGTAGTTAGCATCTTTGAAAGAAAAACAAGGCTAGGACCTACTGCGTGACTTTGGTAGAATTGACAACGCAAGGACGATCCGGCAGAGGGTCTCGAGCGTGCCGGAGTGGGTGTCGTTTGTGACGTACTTGCCCTGCGTGTTGTCGACGAACCTCGACAGCTCAGTGAGCTGCATGGTGTCGAGGTTATAGAAATGCCCGCCTCGAGAGAAGCCAGCCACGGGGGTGTAAACGACGTGAAATTGCCCAGGGGGCATGATTCTGAGGACAAGTTGAGTGGAGAAAAAGGGAAGGCAAGGAGGCACTCACAGGAGATCTCCAGCCTGGAGGTGGACTGTCTCGACGTCGATTTCGTCCAGAAAGTCAGAGAGGAGGTTGTCGGGAGAGCTGAGGCGAGAGAGGAAGTCGGGTAGGTCTGACCTTTCGGGGTTCTTGACCTTGATGACCGCCCAGTTCTTCACTCCGGAGACGACCGTCGCCCAAGTCCCGGCCCCGTCAGCGTCGTGGTGCGGGTAGGTGATGATGCCCGCGTGGTGACCGAGTGCCCATGACCGCACCGTCCAGACGTCGATGGGGATCCTCCCCTCGAACGACGCACGGGACTCGGTCTGAGCCCATCCGAGGCCAAGACCGTCGTCCAATTTCCTAGAGAAGATCAAGCAAGGCAACCATAGAAGAGAAAAGAACTTACTCGAATGGGAGAGGGGCTGTGTACTGAGGGAGCGGGAACCCCAACGCAACTCTAGTCACTCCCGTGCTGTAAACATCCGAAACGAACTCTTCAACGTTCGTTTGGGCGTAGGGCTTTGAAAAGCTCCTCACACGTCGAGCCATGTCTAAAAGGTTGGTTAGAAGGAATACAGACGGTCAAACAAAGCTTACCTTGTGCCTGGACGGACCTATGCGGGCTGATCATAAAATGACTTTCTAGGTCCTCTACGGTGAACTTGAAGCCGTCGGTATCCACGAATTTCCTCGCGACGACGGTTTTGTTGAGGGACAAGGCCTCTCGTGCGGCATTGAGAAGCTTTGGTCGGGAAAGGGTGGTGTCGAGGTGGGCGACGAGGGCGCTCCCTGGGCGTGACTCAGGAAGGCTAGCCATGTCGAGGACGTACCGCGCATCCTTGGAGAGGACATTCCCGTGTTTTGTGCGGTTCCTGGGTAAGAACGGGAGGACCGTGCGTTGTCCGCTCGTCCACTCCACGGTTGCGGCGCGGGCATCGACCTGCACGCCGAGAACGTTGCTGACGAAGTCGGTTTCAGGATGCGTCGACGCGGGAGATTGGTCGCGCTCCTCGACGGCGTTGCCCTTGCCCTTGGAAGGGCGAGACTCAGCGTGGCCCTTCGTTCCAGAAGATTGGTGGTCCTCTGGCTGGAGGCGCAGTCTCCTTTGGTGTTGTTAGAAAAGGGCAAGGAAAGGAAAAGGGGCTTACCTGATTCTGAGGATCAACCTTTTGCCAGGGTTGACCTCCTCGACAGAGACAGCCCGGGAGAGGGTAGAAGGCCCTGCCACTGGGCCTTCAGGGACGATCGCGACGTTGGGTGCGGGAGTGGGGGTCGGGACATGCCTCTGCGGCGTTGGGAGAGCGGTGGGCGACGTGGGACGAGCATCGTGCTCGGTTGCGCTTAGGAGCGGTCTGGATGAGCGTTAGCGAGCATGTTGGAGTAGGGCGATAAAGCTTACCGCCGTCGCTTTGGGGGCGCAGTTGGCCCGCGTTCGTCCCCAAACGACTCAGTGTTGAAGATTGACGGCCTGTAATGGCGGTGTAAGCATAGATGGTGCACAAGATAGGTGGACTTACCGAGCACCCGTGAACCAGGGCGAACCTTGGCGCCCCTGGCTTTCCTTGTAGTCCTCTTCTACGGCGAGGGGTGGGGACGGAGTAGGAGGGGGAGAAAAGAGAGGGGTGCACTGGCGGGTGTCAACCACCTCGGGGTGAGCGAGTCCCCTGTGATGGGGTGAGAAGGGGGTGATGAGTGGGTGCAAAGAACTTACTCGCTCGACTCGGGCTCGTCTACTTCTTCCTCGTCGTCACCGTTGGGTGTGCTTGGGGTGGAGTGCGATTCGTTGGCCCCCAAGTCGAGGCAATCGGTACCTTTCGATGACGAGTCGTTTTCCTCGCCGACGTGAGGAGCAGGTCTTGTATGAGTTAGTGAGGCAGTGGGTGAGAAAATGAAGCGGACTTGCTCGGATGCAGGCAACGGCGCCTGGCGAGGCCGGAGTCTTGCGCTAGACCGTAAGACGATGCATTCCTGGCCTGTCTCTTCATCGTCTTGCGACGAGTCTGCGAGACGGGCACGTTTTCTAAGGCGCGGTTAGATAAGAAGGGAGAAAGCGGGCTAAAACTCACCGGCGGGTGCTCGTCCCTGCAACCGGCTCCTCCCCCTCGCCTTCCTCCTCGTCGTCCGAAAAGTGGATCGCGCGTCTTCTGTAGCAGGGTTAGGCAATGGATAATGTATATGGTCAAAAGACATACCTGCGCTTTCTTGGAGGCGGACATGGCTCATCTTCGTCCTCCTCCTCCGTTCCATTCGTCCTGTTGCTTTGGGAACGTGAGCAAGTAAAAGAAATGGAAAGAGGTGGCCTTTACCTGTGCCGTTGTTGGTACTGCCGACGCTTGTCCCGGTACTCTTCCAACGCGTCACCCTGCCTGGTGGGAACGGCAAACGCGTTAACTAAGGCATAACGGCAACGTATGGGCTTACTTACAACTTCTCCCTTCGTCTACGCTGACGAGCGCTGCTTGCAGCGCGAAAACGATCGAGCTGCGCGACTGGGTGAGCGAGGACAAAGTGACACGCGGTCACTTACCTCGGCCGCGGTCATATCGCACGTCTTTTTCTTCCCCATAGATGATAAAGATCTAGAGGTAGATGTCAAGAAACAAGAAATTATTTTGCCTCAGACACCACGAGTGATAGTGGACGTGAGGCGGTCACGTGAGAAGGACAATGGAGGTGGGGTGACGGTCTGAAACGAGGAAAATGACGAGCGGGAGTGGTGAGGCCACCGTCAAGTTCTTGTCCAGGGGCACCACTACT
>JBBPLN010000630.1:0-15894 GCA_038089815.1 Sutorius eximius | reverse complement strand
TGATTGATTACGTTCAGGACCCTCTACCCACTGGTGAGCATGACTCGATAACTACCTGTAGGAATGGCATGCTGATGGTATATATATAACAAGGATCCGAGAAACTTTTTGGCAACGTAAGTAAATCTTGAGCACACACATCACTACCGAGGCCCTCACCGCCTTTTCCATTTTCTGTTTCTCCCTTCATCACCCTTGTCTTGGTGCCCTTAGGTTTACATTTCCCATTCTCTCGGTTGTTGGACAACGTTGCGTACTTAACCTTCGAAGGTTCCGGGCATATCCGCATTCGACGGGTGATATCAGCCAGGAGGTCCGCAGACAGATGGCAGCAATAGCCGGTGGGTCGGACTTGCCACCGGATCCGGACGTGAGCACGGAACTAGAGGAGCTCAGAGGGGGCCGAACAGTGCCATAGATCCGGAACGGGTTCGGCTTCTCACACATGGATGCACGAAACTGATCAGGAGACCGGGGTGTCTTTGGGCAGTCCGGGAAAGTCTGGCGGCCAAGGAAGTGAACGACAGTGTATATATACAGATCCTCTCGGCAACTATAATCCTTTCCATATCCATATCCATTGCCATCGATATCAGCCCTGTCCAATTGCCTTATTTACGAGGTCGAGGTCGTAGGGAAATCAGACGATCAGCGCTGTTTACTCCATGTGTCACGTCACTTCTGTATCGACATAGCCAGCGCACAGCATGTTTCCCACGGCTGGTGTCTGTCAACAATGGACGAATCCCAATACCCGACGAATAAAAAAAAAAAAAGATTACCCTGGCTTGAAGGAAAATTTATCCCGCTTTCTACCTACGAGGTCATTGGTGAGCTGCTCTTCATAGTCACATTTGATCGATATGTCCTACCAAAACCTCAACCTCACTGATCACGGGACCGACTAGCGCGGCAAGTCTAGATTTACACTCGGCACGTTGCTTTTCTGATCATTTCTTGCAACACATGACGCATGATGCACCCCTGAACGGTTTCGCTTCGGAGATTAGATTGAGGGCCGAACTGTCATTATGTTTTTTTTTTGCTCTTTCTCTTGGGACTTAATTAATCGATGCTGACGCCGAGCCAACCGGATGCAACCCACTGACAGCAGCTACCGCTATGCACTTTTTCTTCTTTTTGCCCACCCGAATCACATCATGTCTGATGTACCGCCAACATATCTATACCAGGTGTTGATCTGCAGGTAAGTGTGCACGACTTCACACTTTACCTGCTTATTACCATCCTAATTTTCAAGGTTGTTTGCCTTTGCTGGAGGAACTTTGCTTCTTTACGACTATCTCCTCACTTTTTCGCTTGAGGTGCGTTCGACGCGACTGCCTCGATATAGTTTGCTCGGGACGACTCAAGTTTGTTGTCGGACAGGTGACATATGTTTGGGATTCTCCATGGACATTCGTCAAGACACTCTTCCTGATCAACCGATATGCGAACTTGATTGGGCAGACGTTCCTTATGCTGGTCGAGACAGGCTACCTAACTCACAACTCTCAAAAGGTATGTCTTCCCTCGTACCTGTGGATCACCCATCGAGCTCAGTCGAATGCCAGTTCTGCGCGGCTTATGAACTATTCTGCACGATCTTCGCAGTCTTCGCGGGAGAATCCATCCGCCGTAAGTACACCAGTTCCACTTCAAAAGGTTCACTTTTGAACGGGGGTGCATAGTTTTGGTTGTGATACGTGCTTGCGCAATTCTGGGGTGCAAACGCAACGTTGCATTGTTTGTGAACACACTATATGTTCTTTTTGCGGTGATTATTATCATCCTGTCAATTTACTGGTCAAAGACGGCTGTAGGTGCGTATCATCTCTCGAACCTTGGTTGATATAACAGCTTTTGGTAGCGGTGTATTTCCAATTCCTCGGTGAGACCGGGATCTGCTTTAAGTCAGTAGGCCGTACGTCGCCGATGATCTTTCCCCCTATCCTCCTTATCTCACATTGAAACCTTTCAGCAACTTCTGTAAGTCTGGTGTCCTCCTCGAGCTTGTCGGACGTTGCTGAGATATCGTATCCTTAGTGGTGTCTCTTCGTCATACCGTAGGTGAACTGCGATTAGGGAGCACAGATACCCCTCTCATTCGTGGGCCAGATTATCCCTCGATGTGTTTATATTGGCGCTCGTATGTTTGAGCCTCTACCGTGTGTCCAAGTGGTCCCATGGCCGCGGCTCGTCGGGATTAGTTCGTCTTCTTGCACGGGATGGTGAGGACATTTGGCACTTTCTCTTCTCTCTCACTATTCTGACCCGATGTTCCAGCGGTGTTGTTTTATATCGTCAGCATTTCCAGAGGCTGTCTAGGATATCAACCTTATGGATTTACAGACCGCGCTTTTCAACGTCCTGTTTTCCATCGCGTGCTGGTACGTCGTTCGTTGTTGGGCACGTTCTCGTTCATCAACTCCACAATCGCGGTGATCAGGATCGTCTACCCTCTGGTAAGGATCACACGACGTTTCACCTTCCATGTCTCGCTGACATAAAAATCTTCCAACAAGGATCCAAGAAATGCTTTACCAATACTGTGAGCAACGTTCCCTTCACTATGGCACGTCACCTCCCTCTTATCCTTTCCACGCTGCGCCTCGCCGGGTGTACACTCAGGCTCACGACGCCCCTTTTGACGGTCGTCGGACAACGGCTCGTACTCAACCTTCGAAGATTCCGAGTGAAACAGGATTCGACACGCGATCTCGGCGAGCAAGTAAATCAACAAATGGTAGCGATAGTCGGTGAGGGACCACAGGATCCGAGCACGGAGTTGGATGAACTCGGAAGGAAATGAACGGCGTCACGACCATGACTTAAGACTGGTCGAATGTATCAAAAGGAACCGACTGGGTTTTGAACGGTGGGGGTTGCCTGAATACACTTACTAATACATGTATAGAGCTGAGCTCTTCTATTGCTTCGTGTTGCGTTTATAGTATCTTGTAGCTACGTTGCCCATCATAGATGTGTCCATAGATCTCTCCCTCATATGGCTGGAACCGCTGGAACCGCAAGCCCTTCCATGCCGACACCACCCTCTGCAACAACACCCACATTCTCGGTTTCCATCGCATCTGGCCCCGGAGCGGGATTTCCGGATTCGATGTCTGGCGCGTCTGTATACCCCGGCACCACCTCTACGTCCGTCACCATTGCATTGGGGTCGGGCTCGGGGCCAGGGTTGAGATTAGGCTCCACAACTATCCCTTCCATCGCTGTTCCGGTTGCATCCGGGGGTTGAACGACCTTATCATCCTCGGTCTCCATCTCCGCCATCGCCCGTCTTACCGCGGCCAGAGACGTCAGCAAACCAACAAAAAGAAAAGAAACGAGATCACGCACGCATAGGCATCCCGACAGTCCTTTCGGATGCTCGCCGTCTTCCAGCGCTGCCGACGTGACATTGGCGCAATCATTTCAGCGTCCAGCTCTGGTTACATGACAACGCTTCATTCGATATCGATGCATCTACAAACGCAGCCTGCTCACCTTTGTCTTCACCGAGCATGAGCAACCGACTCGCCCCGACCCATTGCCTGTGTTTTCATCGAGACATTGGTTTCGTCAGCAAAGGAGCACGTACCATTGAGATGCCTTGTCAAAGAACTGAACCAAGTGCAGAGATCCTTCGCCCCTTCTGCGTGCCACATCACGCTGCTTCTTCACCGCGGGCGGAATCAGCTCGTCGTCGGGCTCATACACGACCGCCGGCCACCACGGATACGTATCTAAAAGAATGCATCAGAATCATGTCACGTTTGGGGATGAAGTTGGACAAACCTGCTTTAGCCCAGACTAGAGGGCGGATCGGTTTTGCTTAGCGAACACGGGACACGGATTCACGTCTAGGACACCTACCGAGCGTTCCTCCTTCTAGAGTCTTGCCCTCTGGGAGAGTGACCTCACCTGGCCCAGCGGGCTGCGGCAGCCTAGAAGGACCAGCGACGGGTGGAGTCGGCGCATGGACCTTCGCAGCTTGCCGTTCCCTCGCGTCCACTCCACCTCCGTCCTCTTCCTCGCTCTCAAGCTCGCTCAGAGAGGACAAGTCAGACTCGTGGCCCTCGCCTTTTTCACGGCCAGACGGTTCTCGCCGAACTTGCGATTGCGCAGCGGCTGCTGCTGCCGCCGCCACCTTCTCCGCCTTGCGACGCGATGCCTTCTCCCGGCGCGTCGCTGGCGTATCGAGCTCTTCGATGATGATCCTGCCACCCACCGCGATGATGTTGGTATATCGATCTCTCGGGATCGCAGCGATGCGCGCGGCCAGTTCGGACTGTGTCTCTTCATGTACTGGTGGTACTGGCACAGGCGCAGTCTGAGGTTCAGGCTCACGTTCGGGAACCGGTTCGAAAACTGGTTCGAAGATTGGTTCAGAGACTGGTTCCGGAACTGGTTCTGGGACAGGCTCGGGGGCAGGCTCGGGGGTGGGCTCGGGAATGGGCTCGGGAATAGGCTCGGAGACAGGCTCTGGAGGGACAGGTTCTAGAACGGGTTCGA
The DNA here is from genome assembly GCA_038089815.1 of Sutorius eximius. NCBI lineage: Eukaryota > Fungi > Basidiomycota > Agaricomycetes > Boletales > Boletaceae > Sutorius > Sutorius eximius. Next base: position 11,379 of record JBBPLN010000630.1, on the reverse strand, counting down.
GCGCAGGAACGACAGGAACGACAGGAACAACAGCGGGTTCCACTTCCGGTTCTTCGACGACCATCGGAACATCCACCTCTGCCTTTTCCTCTATCGTCAGACCCGATGGTCCAGCCAACTCCTCGGGAGGAACCGTCCCCTGTACGGTCTGGTTCTCCGACGCAGTCGTACTGAAAGTCGAAAGCTTCGACGTCTCACGCTCGCCTGAGGAAACACTCAGCGAGCGACACGGGCAAACAGTTCCACGACGCACCTGTCCGCATCCGCTTCTTTGGCGGAGGCAACGGCTGTCGCTCGACAGCCTGTCTTCCCCCTCGTTTCTGCCCCGTAGGCAGAATCCAACCAGCGTCGAACATCTTGAACGAACCCTGACTGTCCACGTCTTCGACCATCGGAGGGACATCCGGTTGACCCGCCACTCGCCACTTGCCAGGTCTCTTGGCTGCCTCTCCAGCTTCCACTTCTAGCACATCCTGCATCTGCTCCTCGGCACCAATGCCTGCCGCTTCCGCCTCGAAAGCGGCCACGGCAGCGAGCGCGCGCCGGGTACGAGGCGCGCGGAAACCAGGCGTGGTATCGAGTGCACCGGGTTCCGCAGGTTTGGGAGCTTTAGGCGTTTTCTTCTTACCTGGTTTTAGCTTTGGCGGAGGTGGCGGCGGAGGGGGTTTGATCCGCCCTAGTTCATAATCGAATAGAGAAGAGAGCGGATCGGTCTCGAGAACGAGGCTGATGATACCCTGTATCTGCTCCCGAGAGACAAGGAGGTGCAATGCGTCGAAGGGCGCTTCAAAGTCCCCAACAAGAGCATCCGCGATTTCTGCCTGCGGGTGTTGGTGCCGTAGCGAAACCAAGTCCTCGAGGATGGGCTGAACGGTAGTTTGCATTCGCTGAGCGGTCTTGTAAAACGCGGTTCCGGGTTTGTTGTACAGGATCGCATTGGACAGCACGAGCTCCACGTCGCCCTGGAAAAACGATGGAGTTACGATCGATCACCCGGAACAAAGCTGCCTTTGCTACTCGCCTTGAAAGCTTCGAAATCCCAGTATTCGTGTCGATCCAACTTGGCGTCGATAGTGTCCCAGGTCATGGGGTCCTTGACAACCTCGTAGTAGTCGGGTACCTCGGTCTTAGATACCGGATGCTTAAACAAACCGTTTCGATCGAGGCTGTCTATCCGTGAATGAAGCACCCACTTTGACATGGTCCGTTACTTACGCGAGAACCTTTTCAAAGGCGAGACGCATAGGCGCCAAATGGGGAAAAAGGGCGACGTCGAGTACCTTTTGTACAGCCTCCACCTGCGCGAGTTTTCGGCTCTCCCGCTTACGGGACAGCAAGGCTAACTCGTGAAGCAACTCGAGATCTTTTCGAACGTGTTTCAGGTGCTGGGCATGGCTTAGTCACGCGGTGACGATCCTGAGACGACACATACTTCGAGTTTCAACATCTTTTCTTCCTCGCTAAATAACTTGCCAGCATTTGCAGTCCATGGCTCAAGGTGCAGTCTCTTTAACAGTGGTGCGCCTCGTCTTGCCTCGCGTTTCAGACTCCAGTACTTACAAACCATCTGTACGAATTCAGGTTTTTTGCGTACGTTGATCTTACTGATGTAGTTGATGATGCGGTCGACGATGATCTGAGGGACAAGGGGAGGTCCAGTCTTGTATGTCTTGGCGTACGCCCTGGCAGTTTTAGATAGCTTGGAGCTTGGACTGGAGGTAACGCTATCATGTGCCAGAGCTTTAAGGCGCGCCTCTGCCTGTTCTTTCTGTACACGTCCGTAAGTGAATCAGAATCAAGTAAATCGTGCACGCGCTCCATACCGGGAGGTGTTTTTCGCAATAACATGTGAGCGTGACAGGCTCCGAGCCCTGCGTGCTTTTCATAGGCAACAAAAGTTTCTCCTTCCTCGCACAGGTAGTGTGAAAGGCAAGGAAACACGACGTCTTGGTACATTGAATGCAAGCCCCTTCTCGGATACCACAGATCGAGCATTTCTAAAGGGACTCGTTAAATTTATGGCTCCATCGTCGCATATACCCAAGCTTGGTATGCTCACTAGCTTCCAGCGTTGTTTTGGAATTTTGTCGGAACCTGTGATGGGCTCCATAAACACCTCGTTGGCTACTCTGGTCTCTGGAATCCATATTGCACATAACAGATGAGCCCAGTCACCGAGAGTCGTCTGCTTGAATGCGCCACCCTCATTGGGACAAAATATACACGACTGGCGGGTGGTGCAAATCGGTTTAGAGTCGACTCCTTCAAGCTAGGAACGTGCTCACCACTGGGTTCTCGGGAGACACGGTACATTTTCGACAAAGCCACTGTCCCTCGGGTATGTAAGGGACGCCATAACAGTCTTCCAACATTGAGAATACGGTTCAGAGCGAGGTCGACGACATACCTTGATGTACGGCAAGGTTACACCCATCACAGAACACGATCGCATTGCTATTCTCTCCTTCCGAGTCATCGCATATCGCACAAGTTGAATCCTCCGAGGGCATGGCATAGTCCGACTTGGGGATGTTCTTGGTCTGTATGGGATGAGATGGATGACGCGACCGCACACACAGCACGAGACATGCGACGTACCAAGTCGAAATATTCCTTCTCCAAGCGATCCATGATGATCTCGAACGTCTCGAACGTGACCAGATTGATCTGGTCCTTCCTTCGCTCGATATTGATGGCATCCAGCCATTCCTGGTCTACACCCCCAACTCCAATGAGCGAACACGCTTCCGCGCAAGAAACACGTCGATCAGACCTTGCTCGTCCATATCATACTCGACCTGGATGGCGAGATCCTTTTCCAACGGCTCTGCTCGACATGAATAACGGACCACGCCACGACAAGGCCACACCCACCTATATACCGAATGTAATGATCCGTTCTTTGAAACTCGGAAAAGTCATTGTCTCGTCTGAAGCGTCAACGACAGATCCCACGAAACAAGCTCCGAAAAACGCACATCCATATGACCTCGCCTGTTGGTCGTGCACCCCCGCTGGTTGCGCGAAATCGTCGTCTTGAACCAGTACGAAGGAGACTTTGGGAAGTGGTACTTGATCTGCGGGGGATTTGAACCCGCGTGTCATGTCGAGCGGTATGGGGAGGGCATCAACCAGAGTACAGGACTGGGCAAACTGTTGATGTCTATTTGTAAAGTGACGAGAATGGAAACCCCCCTTCGACCGACCATGTCAACGTACCAGAAAGGGAGAAGCGTACACAAGCGACCGACTACCAAAAAGCTACACGTTCACGTACTGTGCGCCACACGGATCAACGCCAAACGATCAATACACTACCACCATCTAAACATCCCCGTATCTCAATCATTCAGTCGTTGCATTCACCTATCGTCCATACATCTTATAGCACATACCAAACCATCCATACGGGTCGCAAACAACACCCGAGTCATCACCCACGGGTAAACGCATGCGCCGTGACACTCCCCAGCACCAGGACGACCCGCGCCCGATCGGCGGAAGGAGTGGGTGTCGCATCAAGCCGGCCTTTCCTCCCCCCAACCAGGGGAAAATAATAACAAAAAGGCCACGCTCAGTCATCACCGCGTCACGATGCTGCGCCATCACACGCAGCGGCCGCCTCACTCGTGGCAACCCTCGATTTCAGCCCATCATGATCGCACAGCGTCTTGGCAAATGACTGAAAGTCTGCTTTCTGGGCCCGGCCAGGCTGTGGGCAGGCAACGACGGCGGTACTAAGAAGGAGATTCGATGCGGGAATGGGTGCTGCGTTAACTGACCTTGAGCGCGTAGACGATGACGTCTTCCTTGACTCCTTTGGCGTTCCCCGTCGCCTGTTCCACCATGATGACGCGCAGAATGTTCTCCGCGGGATCAAAGTGGCACCGTACCGTTGAGCGCAGCCCAACGTTCATCGAGACCTGTCCCAATGGATCACGGCGGAACACTGCGCGCGACGCATGAGTTGTCGGAATATGTGCAGGAGGCGAAATGACAGGAAGGGCGATGCAGCATTCAACGATCGGTGGCGGAGGGTTCGAGGCAGAGGAGACTTACATAGACGGGTGCGAGAGTTGGCTTCGACCTCGGTGCCCTGCGGCTTCCCGTTGTCTATTTCAGGCTTCTGGGCAAGAATTTTAATATGCCCATACATGCCGTCCGTGAACTCTTTGCGCCCACGCTTGATAAAGAGCTTCGCTCCTTTGAGCTCGGCCTCGACGTCCTCCTCCTCTTCGCCCGTTATATCTAAGTGCAGCATCAGCACACGCCGCCAAGCAGGTATCGCCCAAACGGTAGAAACGACTCACAACTGGGAGACTTGAGGAGGGATTGCGTTTCTCCGGGAACCGCGGGAGTGCCCTTGTGCTGACAGAGAGCGGGCGATTTAGTGACTGCGTCATTCGGTGATAGGGCGTTTGTGGTGCTCGCCCGACCGTACACGTCGGATTCATTATCGGTGTCGCGCCGCCATGCGGGGGTCGTCTTGATAACCTGACCAGAGATTGCAAATGGCGACGCCCCCGAGGTCGTAGAGTACGAGGCAAAGGGTGAGCTGGAACCAGAGAACGCAGAAAAGGCCTTGACGGATTCAATTTTGGACGGGGCGGCAGGCTTCGGCGGTGTGATCGGGCGTGCTGGTGGAGTTACAGGTTCATTCGGGGGTAGGTTAACTTGGAGAGGCTGTGGAGTGGAGCAACGGCCTGCTTCTGCGCCTTTCTCGTCCGAATGTGACAGCGTCTCGGGATGCGCTGGTGGAGTGAGCTGGAGGGCGGCTATCAGACACGGGTTTGTGTGAATGAAAAATGATCCTACCGATGGCACTGGTGAGATCTCCTGTTGAGTGCTGTTATCCTGCACAGTCTGTTGAAGAGAAACGGCCTGTTCATAAGAGGGTGGAGCTACGACGACTTCCCATTCCTGGGCGAGCTTTATCTTGATAAGCAAATGAACACATGGGGCGCAGAGATGCGAGGCAAAGCATGAAGTACGTACGTCCTCGTCCGACTCGTGTTGTTCGGTGGGTGGCGTCTTGTTTCGTTTCATCGGCCGAGGCTGTTCTTCGGCATCAGCATCGTGCTCATCGGCGTCGTCGAGCTTTCGCTTGAGGGAACGTTCCTCGGGCCCGGCCTCGACATCGCTATCGGCCGCTATACGTTACTGTTTGAGGGAGGTTGATTGTCGGTGACTCACGCTTTCGAGGGTTCGGTGGGGGAAGCGAGGGAACGGACGGCTCGTCGGGCACAGGCGTAACCAAGGGTAGCTGCGACGGTAGCGATACCACAAAAAGCAAAGTGGAACTCGGACATGGGTAGCATGGTACAGATGGGGGTGTTGGTGTATCGATACGGAAGAGGAGAGACGCTGGGGTATTTAAGGGAAATGTGGGTATACGAACGTGAAGAAAAGCGTAGTCGATTATCGTCGGGAGTGTCGCCTGCGGAGGGGTATTGGGCAGTCGTGTCTGATCAACGGCGTCTTATATATATGGTGGTGGGCGCAGATACATGACGAAGACACGCGCGAAATGGCCTCGAGGTTTCCGCGCGTCGAGCAGACACACGTGTTGGGTCAAGCGAGCACGATAACGCGCTGCACGGTACAGCCTCGAGACGTAGCTATGAACCCGACCATGGTATCGTTGTTACTCGACACCCCCCTAAGAGGGGTCAATTGACTGACATAAACGTTACACGTCGACTTGCCCGGTCTTCAAAAGTCGACTCTTTCTGCGACCATGTCGGTCGCGTATCCGCTCCCTGAAAACGTCTCGCCCGCTGTCGTGTCAAATACTGCATCTCTTCTTCGTATCATCGCACTCGGTCTCATATCAGGTGCTGCAATCGCTTCCCGTCTCTTTGCTGTCATCAATTTCGAGAGTATCATTCACGAATTGTCCGTACATCGTTCTGTCGTGCACTCTCTTGCTCACCTTGCTCGTCTGTGCTCAGCGACCCTTGGTTCAACTAGTGCGTCTCCGCGCTGTCGGAAAACAAACTCACTCTGACGTGTCACAGCCGTGCAACGAGGGTTCTCGCCTCAAAAGGCTTTTATGTGCGCGCTTTGGTCCTCCATTTGGGGGATGCGCTCATGTGTTCTCATAGGCATTTTGGAACTGGTTCGACCCTACGGCATGGTACCCCCTTGGTCGCGTCGTCGGTGGTACCATCTATCCCGGTCTCATGGCTACGAGCGGTGTCATATACAACATCCTTCACGCATTGAACCTCCCCGTGGACATTCGTAACGTTTGTGTCCTCTTGGCCCCAGGTTTCAGTGCTCTCACGGCGTGGGCTACTTACATGTATGCGTCACTTCCTCGGTCGCCGATGGGATTGCTGATGGTCATGTGCAGGTTCACGAGAGAAATGAAGGACGACAGCGCTGGTTTATTGGCCGCAGCTTTCATTGGCATCGTACCCGGTTACATATCGCGTTCTGTCGCGGGGTCGTACGACAATGAAGCCATCGCCATCTTCCTTCTCATGTTCACATTTTTCAGCTGGATCAAAGCACTCAAGCAGGGTAGCGCGTTTTTCGGTGCCATCGCCGCCGTGTTTTACTTTTACATGGTTGCCGCTTGGGGTCCGTATGCGTGCCTGTATGCTACCGCTGATAGATTGACGAGTTTCTCGCAGGTGGATACGTGTTCATCACCAACATGATCCCCCTCCATGCCCTCGTTCTGCTTCTGATGGGTCGATATTCCAGCCGGCTCTACGTTGCATACTCCACTTGGTACTCTATCGGTACGCTCGCAAGCATGCAAGTTCCGTTTGTTGGCTTTCAGCCTGTCTCGACAAGTGAACATATGGCTGCATTGGGTAATCTTGATGTTTCATTTATCTCATGGGTTTCACTCACCTCTCGTCCCAGGTGTATTCGGACTTTTGCAAATTGTGGCTTTCGCACAGCTCGTCCGTTCTCACGTTTCGTCAAAGCAATTCCAGGAACTCTTGTTTGCGAGCGTGGTGGCCATCGGAATCCTGGGTTTCGTCGCTATCGTCGCCCTCACATACAAGGGCTGGATCGCGCCATGGACTGGTCGATTCTACTCGTTGTGGGACACTGGCTATGCCAAGAAGTGTGTGCATTCCGCGTCGATTGCAGGGGTCTATCTATCTCACGCGCTCAACTTCTCAGGTACATTCCAATCATCGCCTCGGTTTCCGAACATCAACCCACAGCATGGCCTGCATTCTTCATGGATCTTCATTTCCTCATCTTCCTGTTCCCAGCTGGTGTTGTGCTATGCTTCCGTACCCTCCGTGACGAGCACATATTCGTGATCATCTACGCCGTGATGGCGAGCTACTTTGCAGGGGTTATGGTCCGTCTGATGCTAACCCTTACCCCGGTCGTCTGTGTGGCAGCTGCAATTGCACTGTCGTCCCTTCTTGACACGTATCTCGACCCCAGCGAGCCGGATGCGGTCGAGTCGAACGAATCGTCCGCCCACGGGACTCCCACCAACGGCTCCAATGGTGCCTCTCACGGTGGATCCTCTACGGCCGCCACCCCCAAAAAAGCAAAGAAGAACAAGGAAAAGGGAAAGGAGCCAGCCGTAGTACCAGGGGGTGCCCTCGGCGAGCTCGTTTCTGGGGTCGCTTCCTCCGCCGCCGCCGCCGTTCAGGTTGACAAGTCCTCGTCCAAATCCTCCAAAGGCATATTCGGTCTCGACACGCGTTTTGTCATCCTCCTCAACACCATCGGACTGCTCCTCTTCTTCGTCGTGCACTGCACATGGGTAACGTCGAATGCGTATTCGTCGCCGTCCGTCGTACTTGCGTCTACTGGCCCCGACGGAAGCCAGAATATCATTGATGATTTCAGAGAAGCATACTATTGGTTGAGGCAAAATACGCCACAGGATGCTGTTGTGATGAGTTGGTGGGATTATGGATACCAGATTGCTGGCATGGCAGATCGCCCTACGTTGGTCGACAACAACACTTGGAACAACAGTAAGTCAACGCAGCGATGTTCTAGAGGGTTTTCTGACGGCACTGTTTAGCCCATATTGCGACTGTCGGCAAAGCCATGTCCTCGTCCGAGGAGGTGGCGTATCCCATCCTCAGAAAGCACGACGTGAGCTACGTGCTCATCATCTTTGGTGGACTTCTCGGCTACTCTGGAGACGATCTGAACAAGTTCCTCTGGATGGTTCGCATATCGCAGGGTGTATGGCCAGACGAGATCCAGGAGCCCAACTACTTTGCCCAGGGCGAGTACCGCGTCGACGAGCGGGCCTCTCCGACGATGAAGGAGTCGCTGATGTACAAGATGTCGTATTACCGTTTCGCGGAGCTGTTTGGAGGACAACAGCCTGTGGACCGGGTGCGTGGGCAGCAGGTGCCCATCAATGGGCCCAAGCTGGACTATCTCGGTGAGTGCGATGGGCGCCGCGTCGTGGCGTGTCTGACTTGTTTTCTCGGTTGCAGAGGAGGCGTTCACGTCTGAAAATTGGATCGTGCGTATCTACGCGGTCAAGGGGGATGATATTCTCGGTCGGGACCTCCGGGTTGCCAATGCCTTTGCGGAAGGCAAGAAGCGGAAGCGGTCAAAGCCCATCTCGAGGCGGAAAGCCATCGCGAGCGCGTGAGGTGATCTAGGATAGAGTGAATACGGTGTACACGATCGCGTAGAGACTCGATATCCCATGTTTTATTTTCTCTCCAGCCACAGGGGCTATTCGAACGTTTGAGCCACGTCATCTACGGTCCGTGACGACGTCACGTCTACGACTTGCTCTTTGCATAGAACCACGATGATATTGCGTACCCTCGTTGCTTTGCTCGTGCTCCCAGCGCTGGTGACGGCTGCGATCTTTCCACCGGGGACAAAGGTCAAGATGCTGGATCCCAAAGGGTTCAAACGGGTCATGAAAAATAATGTATGCGCGTGTCCTTACTGTTTGCCAGGTGTGCTCACCCCGGACCTCTCTTTCTCTCCTCCCCTTCCAGCGCACAAGCGTCGTCGCGTTCGTGGCACCATGGTGCGGGGTGAGTCGTTCCTCCGACGCTTGAAGACCGTCCTCATCCGTCACGTTTCACTTTTAGCACTGCAAGCAGATGGCACCAGAGTATAGCAAGGCTGCTGGGAACCTCAGTCCGCTGGTGCCGTTTTATGCCGTGGACTGTGACGCCGAGTCGAACAGACAGCTCTGCGCGTCCCAGGTGAGCCATTGTCCTCACCACGTCACCCGCGCCATGTCGACGTCTCTCGTGGGTTATAGGAGGTACAGGGTTTCCCGACGGTCAAGGTGTTTCCCCGTGGTGGACAGCTACCGCCGCAAAAGTACGACGAGGGCGAACGGACGTCGAATAATCTGATGAAGTGGGCGACGCGGTCGGTCCCGAACAAGATCAAGGTGATGCCAGACGAAAGCGACATTTCCGACTGGCTCGACAAGGTCCGTGATCTTCTCTCTCGCGGGTGCATACACTCTTATGTGGACGGTGACGTAGAACATGGACTTGCCGCGCGTTATTCTGCTCAACAGGGACAGAAAGTTCCCGTTGTTGTGGCAGGTCCTCGGGAACAGCTACTATAAGCGTATTGCGTTTGGGCACCATAGCGACCCCGAGGGTGCCTTTGCGGCTTCGTTGGGTTTCACAGCGAGGGAGGAGGGCAAGTTCTCGAAAGTGGTTGTATACCCCCCGGGGTCGAACGTTCCTATATTATATGAGGGTAAACCATTTTGTTCGTCCGCTTTCACTATGCTGGTTCGCTCATGTTTGTGTCCTGTAGGAGGGAACAAGTATGAGTCGCTTTCCAAGTACTTCAAGTCGATCGTCGATGGGACGGTGGACTTTTCGACGGCGTCGCCGGAATCTCCGACCAGGGATGAACTATGATGTTATTTACACAGTAGCTCTGCACTGATCATACACTGACAATGTCAAGCCATGAACATCGCATGGACATCTCAAGGTGATCATTGCTTGTGTACATCCAATCCTGCAAGGATCAAAAAGACAAGAAAGGTATCTTGATGGACTTCGTCGCAGATCGCTGCGTTCTCTTTGTTATACGTACTCGGTTGCTCCCCCAGTTCTCTCGTGACTACGTTCTTTTCGTATAGACCCAGATTCGTTGGTTAGCTGGTGAGTTCACCCCCCATTCTTTGACGATGCTCGAGCAACGCCCTCTGTTTTGCTTCCTCTGCATTCCTGACGATTCCTTTTAGAATCTCTTCGTCCCAGTCGGTGCCAAAACAAATCACGCCGTATTCGCTGATGCCGACCGTGAAAAGCCCAATAACTTGGCCTGGAAACGTCGGTCAAGAATTTGCGATTTCCTTGCGACTCCAGGGCTGGGGCATACCTATCCAGAGGCCTTGCAAGCCCACTTGTTGCTTGAACGCGAGCGTGATACCGATCGGGAGCGCCAACACGTAGTAGGCGATGATGTTGAAGAGGGCACCGAGGTGCTGCCGGCCTGGTTCCATGCGTTCTTCATCCTACACTGAGACGCAGACGATAGGAGTTGGGCTTACCCTGCCCGCGGAGGACCCCACCACATGAATTTGCTAACCCGTCCGCAATCTGACATGCATTCGGACTTTGGAGCAGGTATCGAGCGACACGGCGGACTCACCTGGAATGATGCCACGAGCGGCATGACTTTGCTGACGAGGTGCGCGACGTCTTCGTCGTCGCTGTATAGGTAAGCGAATTGCTAGAGGACCATGTTCAGGCGGAAAAAGGTATTACGAGCGATTTGACTTGCGTCTCTAGTAGCGAGGAGGATGATCATGATCGTAAAGCCGACCAACACGCTGACGAACGCGCATGCGTGGGCTGTTGTACGGGCACCGGTGGCCGATCGCGCACCGATGAGGTTCCCTATCCGGTTGGAGGCGACGACCCCTGGGTTCGCGTTACTCGCGTTCGCTCGAATCGCTCCCGGGGGTGACTTACCGAAGCCAAAGGGTATCGTCGCGATGACTCGAGAGAAGGTGAAGGTTAGTCCCCGGGCCACGACGATCGCGCGATAGATGGCTTACTTTGATCTGTGGTCATGATGACGGATTGCGCTGCCAACGAAAGCTCGCCCAGCTTTCCAGCTGCGAGTGCAACGATCTCAAATGCGGCCCTGTTGCATCGTTCGGCGTGCTGTAAACTCTATCATGGCTGACATGGACGCACCACTCCGTACCGATCATGAAGATACCTGGGAGCGCCAACCCGAGGAACGCACGACAGCTCTTGGGGTTGAACACCGCACTGGGTTGCAGACCGCCCCATGTTCCGTTTGCTTTGTGGGTGGGTGACAACCACGTGACGATGATCAGGAGGAGGAAGGCGAGCCAGTAGGTGATGGACAGGGCTACGGGACAGCCGAGCATCCCGAGCGGGGTGTAGTGGACCAGGATCA
>JBBPLN010000629.1:0-15930 GCA_038089815.1 Sutorius eximius | reverse complement strand
CATCATGATGGGGCAAGTCGTACATGATGTTGATGATGCATGATACATGCAAACAGGTCCTCCTCTGCCCAGTCCTTGAGGAGCTCGTCAGGATTTCCCTCAGGATTGAGGTGCCTGCAGATAGAGAAGTGTGGACTGAGCCTCTGTATCAGGAAACAGGCAGCCTGGTGGTTCTTGGTGCTTTGTATGGCAGGGCAGTATTGGATTTGTTTGCCATTAGAATGTATGAAGTGAGCCATGTCTCAGCCATGTTTTTTTCAAGAGTGGCACCAGACATGATTAAATTATTCAAATACTATAGGTCAAATGGATAAAAATGCCTAGATTCTGGATAACAAAAAGAAACCCTCAAAATCCAAGTTTATATCAGAGAACCCCATTTCTTTGCACCATCTGTGATACTGACAAGCTTGTCCAGCATGCAGGGGGACATCATGAACAGGGTTGAATTGCAGGTGACTGTTTTTCATGGGTATTGAGACAAGCATGGATGTAGAGCTGGACAACACTGATGCCAGCAAGGTCAGGATGGATGCATTAGTTGTGGGTGGTGTGCTGATGCACAAAGAGGAGCTGTGCATGTGTGCATTGGAGCACAAGTGGGGGGCACTGTACTGCATCAGCATTGGCAAACAGCCCTGCAGGGAATTGGACTGCAGCTGTAGCATAGTCTAATCATTTAGGCTACATGCCTGATGAGTGGCTGTGGGCTGCATACAATCAAGGAATGACCATCCTTTTGCCTCAACCCACTGATTTGCTAAGGTGAGAAGTCAGACAAGGCACATCAATGAAGAGTGCCCACATGGTTAACTTGCAGCCATCTGTGAGGGGCCCCATTTACAGAATTTACTTTCAGTGCTCAGTGGCCACTTTTGAATGGGAATCAGGATTGAAGGAACCAGGTCAGACTCTACTGTGGTGTTTGTGCCACAATTTCTACACCTTTGCTGTATTGCATTGAGAATGTCTCCATTTGTGAAGTTCACCCAGCAGTACCAACCCTACATGGTTTTCAAGGTTCCTGTGACGTCACATTTGGCCCAAATGCTGGCATATGTCCCACATCACATGATGATATTGATGTAGTGTGTCACAAATTCTGTAACCCCAGTTCCAATCCTGCTGTATTTAGACATGATTGGAACCAGATTGTGTCTGAATTGAAATGGGTACACAAAGTGAGACACATGCCTTCCAATGTTATAAGCCATGTGATAAGGTCCTTGGAACCCACAATTCACAGTTCCAAGGGGATTTCAAAGGAGCTGGGGCATTGCATGATTGTGGGAACAACCAATGCTAATTTCCAGGGGTTACATGTCTATGACATCAGCAAATCATCTTTTTTGGGACAGTTGCTACAGCCACTACATTAATTCACAGCAGCATGACAGCATGACAGCAATACAGTATGACAACAGCACAGCCATATATTCACATACATCATCTTCAGTGAAGCAGCTAAGTGAGAAGACTGCAGAGGCTTTGGCAACACCTCAGCAACAGTGAGACTTTGGTAAGCCTACCCCATTTGGCCCACCACAAGATCAATAGAAAATCAACTATTTGAACAACATAAAATAATATAAAAACAGGATATTTCATAGGTGCAATCTCATGCAAGATAAGATTAGTGATGATTAGATTTAGCACATCAGGTTTGTCAATGTGGTAGTAACTCATGGTACCATATGGGTGTGGATACAGGTGCTGTGGTGTGTGTGCCCTCATGTCACCCTCACCCTCACTCTTGTGTCACCCTTGCCCTCACCCTCAGCTCTGTGTCATCCATGACTGCCCATATGCAGCCTCGTCCTGCCCTCACCTGTGTGCCCTTGTGTGCCCTCACCTCATGTTGCCCTCACTCCCTTTTCCTCACCCTACCAGATGCCAACAACAATGTGTCAATCATCATAGCACAATTGCCACATTGTTATTGTCATTGCACAGTTATGAGTGCCTGCATGCACCTTTGCATTGCCCTCACATTGCCCTCACCATTGCATCACTCAAAGCCAGGCCAGAGTGAGAGGGTGAGGGTGATAATGACACTGTCATCGCTGTCATTGTTATAAGGGTATATTTTTCGCCCTATTTCACACAGTCACATGACCTCAGCATGTCGGTAAACTGCTCCCTCAGGATAGAGTCCCAACTGACTCATTAGCCACCAACACCACTCACTCGCTAGATGTTGCAAGTCGTTGTGCTTTGGATCAGTCTTATCTTATCTTATCTCAGATCTATGATCCAATCTCCTTTATTTGTCCTGGTTGACATAATTATAGAGTTCGTACTCCGATGTCTAGAACATCATCACATGCAACATGCACAGGTAGGGCCAAGGGTCAAACCCTAAGGCTGGGGCTATGTGCTTCCTTTCATCTCTGCTCACAGCCTTGAGGCTATAGCACTTCTCTTCCATTATGCCTCATGCCTTATGCTTCTCTTTAATCTCCGCTCCCACAGCCTTGAAGGCTGTATCACTTCCATTCTGATGCACAGCCAACTGTGGGCTATGTGTCACTTAGTCTATATAGAGTAGCATATTGGTAGATCCGACCACAACATGTATATACCCTTGAGTAGTACTTAAGGGCTAAGACCCACTCCAGTGAACTCCAGTTTAGTTCACTTGGAGTCTTCCCCAAAGCTCCTTTGCTACACTTCTGAGTCATTAGTCTTGCTGGCAACCTACAGCCCTATTAGGCTTCTTGGGTTGTTTCAGTCATGTTGTCATTACAAGGGGGTGTGCAAGTGACAGCACATAGGTGAGGGCACATGGGTGGCAGACAGTACAAAGCATCAATTTAGCCACAATGTAGGTACAAATCTACAGCCATGATGACTGGACATGAGAAAGTACTACACATCACCAAAATAACTGTATGGAAATGTTTTCACCTGGTTGCCTGGATGGGGAGGCCCAAAAACATCTGAGTTGGGTTGAGAGTACCCAGCACTGCCAGCAGATGGGCCACCAGCTTGATAAAGGTTCAGTGATGAAAGGCTGATGGATGGGTCAATAGGTGGAGAGCCTGATGGCAGCAGCGCACTGGCAAATGGATCAAGGGGCAAAATACTGGCTTCTGCCACTGGGCCATGCTGGCACATTGTTGCTCACACACTTGCTGGAATATAGACAGCAGGGGCTTTGTTTGGGGATCCAGGGCCACCACACCTAGCATCTAGCAACTTCCTGGTGCAAATGTTAGCAGGAGAAATAAAATAATGGAAGGTGTGCTTACATTCCTTCACTGTTATGATCAGCATATGCTCCTGTCTTTTTCCTTTATCACATGCCTCTCCTCATGACCTCCTTGATCATGTGACTACCTTGGCTCTTGCCTTGATGACCCTGCATACCTCACTGGTATCCTCAGTTAACTTGTCCTCTGGACCCCTCTCTATTAGAACCATACTTTTCTCATTCTTCTTCTTCATCATCCTTGTAGTTACATCCTTATCTTATCTTATCTTACTTTACTCTTTCACATCTATCACTTAATTTCTGTCATTCTAGACCCAGTCTAGACCATGACATCACACCTCACCACATACACATGTACATACATCATACCTCATTGACACCTTGTGTCTAGTAGTATATAAGTAGGGACTCTCCCTGTATTGTCTCTTTAGTCTTGGTTATAATCATTCATCACTCTGGATAGTCTCCTAGTGAGATCCCTAAGTGAATCCTGACATATAACCAAGACTAACACTACCAGCCTATCCATCACATGCATACTCCATTGCATGCACACTACCTCTCTTATCTCATTGTTACATGTGGATCCCAGCATTCAAGGAAAACCAGTTATCTGCACCTGATGCAGACAGGACTAGCACCTGCTCCATGCTAATAGCAGCTTCTGCACTGCACATACAGTTGTCTGCCATTATAAACAAGGATAATGTTTCTTCTCCCAAAGTGCACCAGGGTAGTCAGGTATTTCACCGCTGACAATAAATAAAGTGAAAGGCAGTCACCCTGCCATATAGGGTTAGCAACCACCATCCCACCCGACTTCTATCATCTGTCCCACATGCCTGTAGTCCATTGTTGGTCTGTGTCTGTAGACCCTCTTGTTGCAATCGTTTGAGTGCCATTGTGTGCCTTGTCAGCCAGATATGCCCCACTGGGAAACAATCTGAAGGAGTGAACAGACCCACCAGTAGTGAGAAAACAGTATACCATCTACCAAGGGTACTCCAACCCTCTCATCAAAGGTTACTTTAGCCTTCTCCCCTCCTCAACTATCTAGCTTGTGAGTATGGTCATTTTGACCAGGGTTCACAAGGCTCCCCTCACACTCCCTCCATAAATGTTTTCACCATCTACCCAGATAAGTCATGTCCAATCCTCCTTACCCTCCTCACACTCCTTCCCACACTCCTTCTTGCACCACTTCTCATATCACTATTGCTCCTGTGTCCATTATGAGCACAATATCTTCATGTACCCAACCAGAGGCCACTTTGTCCTCAACAATATACCAACCTGTATCTCATGCACCCACCAAGTTCTCTCCTCAAGTGAACATCCCTGAACCAATGTCACCCATTACCAAACAACCAACATCACCATACCCTCCTGCTTGATCTCTTGCTGAGTTCAAAGAACAGTACCAAGACTGGTACTCTAAATATCTCCTCTCCTCCAATCCCCCAATGGCACCTCAACTGTACTTCAGAGGATCAGATTTGAGAATGACATCCCCAGTCTCCTTCCACCACACTCCAGAGGAACACAAAACAGTACAGATGCTATTATCCTGCATCTGCATGCCTGAAAAGGCTATTGGAAAATCCATCACCACCAAACCCTCAGATTTTGACAGCAACAAAACAAAGTTCATCCAATGGTGGAGGTCTGTCCTCCTCTCCCTCAACAGATACCCAGAGGAACCAACTGACAGGCAGAAGATCCTGATCATGTTGTCCTACATGAAAGAAGGAAGTGCAGGTCAACTTGCTGACCTATACCAAATGCAAGCAAAGCTCAGAATGGAAATGTTCAAAATGTTCGCAGAAAATGTGAACAAACAATTCTGCCCCACATTGTTGAAATGAGATGCCAAGAAAGAGCTAATGAAACTCACACAAGGACAAGGAAGAATGGAAGATTTCTTCACAAAAATGCTAAGGCTCTGCATTGAAGCTGAAATTGATTGCACACTGCAAGGGTGTATGCTGGTCAACATTGCCTGAAATGGATACAGGAATGTTGTTGTAGAATATGTTGAGAGAAACCAACCAGATCTCCTCAACAACTATGACATCGTTAAATGGAATGAAGAACTCATCTGTGTGGACCAAATCCTCATGGAAATAAACAAAAGAAAGGAAGTGACATCCTATTCATTACAAAAGCCAACTACCACAAAGGCCAACACAGCAAGGCTGAATACTCCCTGTTGATTTGATGGCAGATGTACAAGGCTGAACTGCCCCTTCATACATACAATTCAAAAAACCACAACATCTGCACCCGCCGCACAAGTACACCTGAACATAGTAGGAACATTTGGAGGACAAGGCATGCCCATGGATATAGGGCAGGCAATATAAAAAGGAGTATGCCGAGTCTGTCAAAAACCATGGCCATGTGCTGACCACCCCCCAAAAAACCCTTGCCCTTGTCAGGTGAGAAAAATCATGGTGAAAGGCAAAGAAGTTGAATACTTGACAGCTGAAGAGCTGGCTGAGAAAATTCTGGCTCTAAAGGATTTTTGAAAAGAAACACAGTACATAGTCAGTCTGTAGTTCCTAATAATGTACATATGGTCCAAAGTCTTGAATTGCATAATATATTCTCCATACTACCAATTGAACTGTGTGAAAATCTGACTGAGATAGAAAAGGAAGCTGAGAATAACAAAGTATCTGTATGATGTCACTCGCTTGAGTGATGGTGTGGTAGATATGAGTTCTCAGTACATACAAAAGAGTGCTTGGAATAAGCTGCACATGTGCAAGTCTGGTGCTAGGTTATGTGAGGTTGGGTGAAACCTGCAGGGTTTCCAACCCAAGGCTGGACCCTAGCCTGAAGGGGGATAAGGTGAGCTGTGTACCCTTCCTCTAGGAGCCTTAGTGACATGCTCAGTGAGGCTTGGAACCTGATCACTAGAAGCAAAGGCTGCTTACCTCAGCATACTGGTGGCATGGCAATCTGCATGAAGTTGTGCAGGACTTGTTGGTCCACTTGCAGGAAAGGTGCAAGTATAAGTGTATGTTCTCTTAGGTATAATATGAAGGAGTCTCCTGCCCAGTGCCTGATGATCTTGACTACATTGAAGGGTACTCCTTTCAGGAGGTAGAAGAGTGTACCTCCTATGCACAGACTGTGTCCTTTCAGGTCTGGGAGGTCATTTTGTTTGGCTATCTCTGCTAGCTGATTGTGACTTGGGTTTTGGATAGTGGGCAGAGCCCACTTTTGGGGTATTTCCATGCAAAGAGATGGGATTCAGGCAGAGCTGGATTGAGGCGGAAGTGGTTTGCTAGTGCTGCTTCCAGGTCTGTGACACACCCTGTTTGGGGAGCACATTGCATGTCCTCACCTGTGGTTTGGCACTTGGTGATTGGTATCCTGAACTTCATCACTTGGCAGTCGTCTTTGTCTCTTTGCTTGGTGAAGTCATGACATGTGATATGCTTGGTGGGCACAAATTTCTCTCATATGTTGGGTACTGTGAATTCTCCTAACCTGGCTACACAATAGAATGTGGTTACTGTGCATGCATAGACTGCCACATTGCATGATCATTCAGGTTGAGATTGGCCTATATGATTTTTAGGTTGTCTACTGTTACTGGTAGCCATTTGGCTTGTTTGGAGCTGTGTGGTGCCAGGCGTGTTGCTCCTTGTAGTGTGAGGCAGAGTTCATCCTGGCAGATATTCCAGGGTTGCCCATGTAGGAGGTGCCAAGCCTTGATGCCTGCAGTGTAGTTTAAAAGTGTCATGCCCAAGGCAGCTCCAGCACAGCTGGATAGGAATGCAAGTAGCAGCATGTGCGATACCGGGTAGTGCTCATGGTCTGGGATGAGTCCGTTGAGGTTGCAGTATACATGGAAGGTTAGTAAGGCATTGTCATAGAGTGTTTTGGTGCTGTCTGCCCAGGACACCCCTATGACTTCCAAGATGTGGTTGAGTGCATTATCCAATATGGTTGCAGTGCTGGTTGGGTCAGTCTTGCTCTGGTCTCTTGCAGAGGGGCTGGATGGTGTCCAGAGTCTTAATTTGTCCTTTGCAAGGCAGTGGGGGTGATTTGGTGCTGGTAGTGGGTGTAGGTCAGGTGGGTATGGGTGGGGTTTGGGTACTGTTGGGGCTGGTGCTAGATCTCTGTTGTTTACAGAGTTGGGCAGTGGAGCATTGAAACAGGCTGGGCTAGGCCTAATCACCTTGGAGGGCATCACAGACCAGCTCCTCCTCTCATTATCTCTCTGCTCTGGTTCTCTCACTCACTTCTTGTTGAGTGCATCTATTGTTGAGTGTTCTAGTGGCACTGGTGGAGTACTTTCCTTCTCACAGGTGTTGTAGCTCTGTTGCTGAGAGGGGGTCAGTGACATCTGTGAGGAAGTCTCTAAGGTGTTCTGGAAGCAGGATGGCTGGTAGCAGAAGGTGTTCTGCTCCATAAATGCCTCTGGATGGTTCATCTGCCAGATTGTCAGCACTGGCAATGTAGCAGGTTGCAACACTGCGAATTCACTTTGCTGAAGTGAGAAAAGCATGGATATGCCTGAAAATGGCATTGACTGCCCTGTTGCAGTGTCAGCCAACTCTCCAGCCCTCAATGATCTCTGTGTTGTCTCTGTGTAGTATGATGTACTCTGAGGAGGGAAGGACTGTGTCAACAGTGCAGATAAGAAGCTCAAATGTGATGGCTTCTGCCCATTCAATGTCTTTGGGCCATGGAGGGATTTCCAGTCTGCATGGAGGTGTCATGCTCTCCATCTCAGTCCCATGATGATTCCGACTCCAATGCCAGAACTGGCATCTGAGAATGCTTTGGGATCAAGGAAGGCCAGTGGTGGTTGGATGGGGCAGATGATGGAGTTGCTCTGGAGTCTTTGTTTCCACCAGAGTAGGTCATCATCAAGTCCTTTGTCTGGACAGTGTGGAACAAAAGGTCGTTTGGTACATGTTGCCAGCATGCTCTCTAATTCCACCAGATATGCCTGGCCCTGACATAGGATGGATGATGCATGCAGTAGCTTTCCATATATTTGTTGCATGTGTTTGAGGGTATGCATGCATCTCAATTGCCATTCATCTATTTCTTTGATGTATTTCTTGCTTTTGGTCTTACTGAGGGTTACTGTTCATTGGTTTAGTCCCAGAGGAAGCCTATTGTTACGTGTTGATAACCCAGGTACACTTTTCTTTTGCCACATTATACTTTTACCATCCTCGTTTCACTAGTGACATCTTTCCATAGTCTTACCAGGGACTTCCCTGGGATTATCCCACGTTTCTACAGACATCGCCTCCCAAGGCTACTCTTGTTATGTAGCCTCGTGATCTCCCTTACCAGTATCTCAGTACCATTCTGATCGTCACCTTTTATGTTGCTTCCTGATCATTACTAAACACACCACCTTCTTGGGCAGTGCTTCATTTCGCTACCTATCGCCATAAGCTTGCTGTGCAACCCTTCACCCTGTGTAGTACTTAAACCTTAGCCCTCTGACTACTTCAGGCTAAGCTATTTCCCCTCTGTCTTAACTACTGTCTTGCAAACCATCTAGCTTTCTCCTCGTCTCATACCACAATGTAACGGTCGCTAAGTTTACCCAACCTTTGCAGCGGCCAAAGGGGAATACTCTCATCACCAGAGTAACTCTTCACAGCAATAAGCCTTCATACTCTTCGTCCTCTGGGGCTACCTCCTGCCCTCGTACTTCGCCTTAGATCTCAGAGGCTACACTTGTCCCTACCCAGGCCAAGCGTAACACCTATGTAGATCGCATGGTATGCCTAGTACCTGTGACATTTTGTCAAAGTCTGCAAGGTTGTATGTAGATATTGCATCCTCATTGGAGCATGATGTTCTGCCAGAAAGATCCTGTATTGGAAAGGCACAGCTTTCACTGAATTCTTCTGTGTGGCTGCCAGGGTGTTCTATGCCATTGTACCATACTCTTGATGTTGACTGTTTCAGGCCTGTGTGTGCTATGTTGTTGTGCCATTGTCGCCTGTCTGCATTGTATTGTTGTAGGTGCTTTTGTGGGATTCGGAGGAACAGATGGTTGTTGACCCACTTGTCAAGTGGTCCAATGCCTCTAGCTTGTAGAATTTCTGCACCCATGTCTGCTACTTGCCTGTATGCTCCACATGATGGTGAGACCCTGAAGGCAATACAGGTGTCAATGTATGCCATGTTATCTGATGCACGCACTACCACTGCTGGCCATTGTGATGCATGTAGTGGTATTGTGTGATAGGCTTCCACTACATCACAAGTGGTGACCTGTGATCCACTTGGTAATTGAGAAATTAGCAGGTATACTGTCAAGAATTTTTCCCAGGTGCATAGTAGTAGCTCCTTCATTATTGTGGCATTGATTGAGGGGTTGGGAAAGTGCATTGATTCCTTTAAAGGGAAGGAGAGATTCTGGACAAGCTGGAACTTCCCCAATTTGCCTGGTGTGGGTATTTGTTATGACCAAGGCCTAAGTGGCGCTTGGCAAGCCCTAATGATGGCTGAAGACAAAGGTCCAGGCTTGATACCAGATGGTGAAATGACAATCATAATGTTCTCATGACTGAAGGTTGACCAGGGTAAGAAGATGCATTGAAGCGAGATATGAAGGTACAAGGAATGCTGTATGATATAGGTAGATCGAGGTTAGGCGATCTACTAGAGAAGCGAAGGTATATATACGATAAGTGAAGGGTGCTGACTAAGCAGTATGAATGGGGAACTATGTGAAGGTGGTCAAGGGTTACCACAAGGATGAAGAGATAAGAGATACAAAGATAACAGATAATGTGTTAAGCAGGGATCCATAGGCATAGGGCATGAGAGTGGACATGTGGCCAGTAATCCGTCTGATAAGATGTCTGGTGGAAGCCCAGGGTAAAGGGCATGAAGAAGCCCAGGGTAGAGGGCACAGAGGTAGAGAACCACTGTGATGAGGAAGGTGGGTGATGAGGAAGCAGTGGTGACAAGGAAGGTGTGGTGCTTCTGTGAGATGGAAGCAAGGTGACAAGGAAGCCAAGGTGACAAGGTACCAGGGTGATGGGGTGATGAGGTGACAAGATGACAGGAAGCCAAGGTGATGAGGTGACGGAAGGTATCAAGGTGCTGATGTGGCATGAAGGGATAATGGGAGGGCAACTATCATGCAGTCCTGTAGTGAAACAAGAGAGGGGTCCAGAGGACAAGTCAACTGTGAATACCAGTGAAGGTACGTAGGGTCATCGAGGCAAGGGTCAAGGTGGTCATGTGATCAGAGGAGTCACAAGAAGAGGCACATGATTGAGGAAAAAGACAGGGGCATATGCTGATCATAACAGTATTAGTGAAAGGGGGGAGGATTTAAATGGGCCTAGGTAGGCTTCTAAGGATGAGAGGGGAAATGGGCCTATGTAACGGCTCTTAGCTAATTCCTTATTCACAATATTTTTGAATTTGCTTTCATAGATGGAAAGGGAGGTGCTATTCGGAGGGGTTTGTACACAGGAGATATCAGGATATCCTACAATGAAACTGTTGTGCAGGCCAACTGGAATGGAGGAAAAATGCTCTAGGAGACCTGCTTGTTGCAATACTGCTTCCCACACATCTGTCTTATACAGCATTTGTGGATGTAGCTTTTTGTGCTCAAGGGCACATGCTAGCACCATGTGTGAGTCCTCCACATCCTGAGCAGATGTACATACTGTCATGTTTTTCATTGCATCCGTTCTCTTGCTGCCAGGAGCTGCAGAGGATTGCTCCTGTTTCTCTGACCTGGAGTGCTTTGTTGAAGCGTTCAACAAGGGTATCAAATTGGCCATTTCAGGTTCACTTGGCAGTACAGAAGATGACTAGGATGGTGTGCTTGTATCTTTCCAGGCATACTGAGCAGATGGGGAGAATGTTCAGCATGGAGGCGGTGGGTGGGTATGCCAACTGGCTTGGGAGTGTTGGGGTGGGTTGGTAGTCATTGCAAAAGGAATGATAACATTTGGATGGGTTTGCTTCTGCATTGTGTTTGGCCAGTGGAGATGCGGGTCTCTTGGACATGCTGGGTGTGCATAAGTGGGTAGGCTTGTATGGGGTGCTACTTGCTGGGGTTTGGCCCAGATAGGATGAGTAGTGGTCATTGACCTGTGATGGGTTAGGTAGGTTGTGGTCACATTTGTGTGATGTATTTGGGACAGGTTTACGACATGTCCAAATGGTTGTGTATGCACCCAATGAGTGGGTTTGGGTTTTTTGCACATGCAGTTTGAATTTTAGTGCCGCACAGAAGTGTATGGTTCTGTATCCTGATGGTGGTCTGTATGGGATTGAGTTCCTGTAAGAAGGCTACAAGGAGATAAGGATGGAGCACACAGCTAGTAGAGTAGCTCAGTTGTGTGTGGGCAATGGACTGGATATGTATTCACCTAGTAGAGTAGCTATGTATGGAGTGACCATAATGGTGATGGGTACAGTAGTGCAGGCTTACCTCAGTCATGTGTGGGCAATAGACTGAGGTAGAGGCTGTCAAGCCAGAAACTATATATGCCTGTCTTTAAGTACTGTTTGAGAAAGGAAAGGTGTGATGTACAAAGGGTCAACACAAAGCAAAGGAGGTGAGTACACAAAGGATGTCGTTGTGTGCTGCGATGACCCTGTCTTGCTATGTTTTGTATCATAACAAAGTACAAAGGAAAATGTAAGCTAGGTCCATAGAAATGTGGCACCAGTTCAATGTGCAGCTGCACACATGCATGCTTATTTCAACACTCCCCCTCAAGCTGCACAGAGCCTGAGTTCGGATGTGAAGTGTTTGACTTTTGGTGAGGGGAGTGCTTTGGTGAATGCATTGGCAACCATTTCCCCAGTCAGACAGAAAATGAGTTGGATCTTTCCATCATTGATAATCCAATGGATGAAATGGAATCACACATTGATGTGCTTTGTGCATGCATGGTATTGATGGTCTTTCACAAGTGTGATGGCCGACTGGTTGTTTGAGAAGATGGTGGTGGGATTGGGTATGGTGAGGAACATTTCAGCTATGAGAGATTGAAGCCATAAGGCTTCCTTGGTGGCATGCATTGTGCCAACATATTCACTTTCTGTGGTAGATAGCAACATGATTTCTTGATGCTTGGAGCTCCATGAAACAGCACCTCTGTCAATCAGGAAGACATAGCCCAATATGGTGTGGTGGTCTTTGATGACACTGCCATCTGTGTCTGTGTTGCCCATGAGCAGCCTTTCTCCCCCTTCATACATGAGCTGCAGCAATTTTGTGCCTGCAAGGTAATGGTAAATGTGCTTGTCCGAAGTTGGATGAAAAATGGGATACTTGCGACATGGCATATGAAATATCAGGCCTTGTCCCAAGTGCTGCATACATGAGCAATCCGATGGCCTCCTGGTATGGTATGTGGCGCATGGCAGCATGTTCTGCAGCAGTTGACAGGGACTGCATGACACTGAGTTTTGTGCTCAGATTCATGGGGGTCAAGATGGGCTTGAGCTCATCGAAATTGAAATGACGAAGGATGGAGTTGATGTAGGCTTTTTGTGAGAGGGTAAGTGTGTGTTTGCTGTGGTTGTGCATGACTTTGATGCCAAGTAGCCAGTGCAGTTCACCAAGGTCTGTGACTTTGACGAAGTGGCTGAGCTGTGCTTTCACAGCATTGATGAGCTTGAGTGTGGTGGTGGCTATGGTGCAGTCATCAACATGCACAACTATGATAGTGAGCATGTCATTCGTCCACTTGATGAACATGGCTTGGTTGACCTCACACTGTGTGAAGCCAAGCTTCGTCACCAGGATCTCCACCAGGCATTGATACCAACAGTGAAACCACCCAAACCCCTAAGGCTCACGTGGCCATGGGATGTGTGCTCAAGTGCCAAGTAGGGCTGTGCATCTACCTAACTGATCTCTTATGCTTGGACTTAGGGGCTAATGGTCTGAAGAGGAGAAAGGAGAAGTGGTGAGTCATGCTGCTGCTTCAGTGGAGTATTGGGGAACTCTCCAAAGTGAACTAG
The DNA here is from genome assembly GCA_038089815.1 of Sutorius eximius. Lineage (NCBI taxonomy): Eukaryota > Fungi > Basidiomycota > Agaricomycetes > Boletales > Boletaceae > Sutorius > Sutorius eximius. The sequence continues at coordinate 2,723 of JBBPLN010000629.1, read as the reverse complement.
ACTGGAGGACGTCCAGCTAGAGCACTCCGGCATATATAGCCAGCTAGCATATGTACACCTGTGTACACTAGATCTAAGATAAATAGTATTCTATATGTATATATAGTAATGGTCCATATGGTTACAGTGAGGCTGCAGAGCCATGGAATGGAAGGGAAGTAGTCTGTGAGGTTACCATGAGGTGGCAGAGCCTCAATGAAGCATGTAAGTAATAAATAGAAATGGAAGAGATAACATGTGCACAGCACATGTGTGCATAGATGAAGAGGCACAGCCTCAGAATGGAAGTGTATACATGCATACAATGCATGCAGATCGTATGGCAATAAGATCACCGAGATCAGATGCTAGATCTAATCATAAATAGGGGTTATGTGCGAGTGCGCAATCTAGTGCGTGCTTGCGCTCGCATGATCATGTGATATGATGACTGGTATGCCTCAAGCATCTAAGTGGTGTCAGGGATCATGTGACTGGTCATCTAGGACTCGATCCTAGTTGATGTAGCCTTGAGCTACGAGTCATGAGTGCTTGATGGGCGCTTAATTGAAAATCATAGGGGTTAAAATGTTACCCTGTAACAATGATTATATGCCTTGGTATGCACCATGAGAAGATGGTCCTGCTCAATATTGAGGATGTTATATAAGCAATTACTACATTTGCTACTATCTATCAATAAAGGGAGAGCATTACCATCAAAATGAGGAACTGGATCCTGTTGAAATAGGCAAGTGTGCACACCCCCACACATCAGACCACATGTGCCAATTCAATGGACCATACCTGCCCACTCTACATTTTCATATGTACCTACTCACCTATGTTACTATTGTCTCAACCCTACATTCTGTATCTTTCCTTCTGGGTTCAAGTACTTATAGCTATGAGTATATAGCATTCTGTTCGATGACCACTTACCTTAGTCTATTGTACCACACACAACTGAGGTGAGCTGCTTCCTTACTATGACCAACCAATACTTACCACATACATCACAAAAAACCCAAAATCATGAGATAGCCAAATGTTGTGCTATTTGACAAGATATTAGTCATATGAGCTGTCCAAGCAGGTTTGATGCACAGGGACATTATAGCACCATGTACATAAACTGCCAAGTCAGACATGAGCCTAGAGATATTACTGAAACCACAGGATCATATAATGTGCTCCATTTTCTATGAGGGCACATAATGCCATATTTTGGTCACTTAATCCATGACATATTGATTGCATTTGGTATGCTAATACAACCAATATATTGTCATGTCATACAAGCAGAGTGTTATCACATTGCATCTCATCATACAATAGTACACAGGCCCATTGAAACAACCCAAGGAGCTAATGATAGCTGTAGGTTGCCAACTCAAACCAATGACTCAAGAGAGTAGAATGGAGCTTATGGGGAAGACTCCAAGTGAACTAAACTGGAGTTCACTGGAGCAGGTCTTAGCCCTTTTGTACTACTCAGTAGTTTGTACATGTGTATAGCAGATCTACCAATATGATACTCTATATAGACTAATGGACACACAGCCTGCTATTGGCTGTGCATCAGAATGAAAGCATAACATAGCCTTTGAGGCTGTGGGTGTGGAGATGAAATGAAGCATAGGCATGAGGCATAAAAATGGAAGAGAAGAAAAGAAGAGAACAGCCTCAAGGCTGCGAATGAAAATGAAAAGAAGCACATAGCCCTGACCTTAGGGTTCTACCCTTGGTTCCAGCTTGTATGCATGGCATGTGACACTGTGATCTAATAGTGGAGTATGAACTCTATAATAGTGTCAACTAGGACAAGTAAAGGAGATCTGATTGTAGATCCAAGATAAGATAAGATAACAGGACTAACCAAAGCACAATGACTTGCATGACTGGCAAGTGAGTGGTGTTGGAGGCTAATGACTGAGCTGGAACTCTATCCCTGGTGAGCAGTTTACTGACGTGCTGAGGTCATGTGATGCATGAGAAATAAGGGTGAAAAATGTACCCCTATAACACCCATTGGGTGGTTGAACAATATGGTAGTACTGCAACATCCAGTTAGTGTTGCTACTGAGCAAACATTGCCCATACCTCTATTTATGGCTGTGCTTGGTCCTCTTGGTATGTCCATGACCAGCTGTACCATCCTTGTCACTCAGGGGAGGTGCTGCTTGCTTTCCTTTCCCTTGTGGCAGTTTGTAATAGGGGTAAAAGGGACTTCTTCTACTATTGGAGTAGTCAGTGCACAGAAAACCATGGAAACTTGACTTTGTGCTGGGTGTGTGTGAACTGAAACAACCCAAGAAGCTTAGATAAGCTGTAGGTTGCCAGACAAGACTAATGACTCAGGAGTGTAGGAGGAGCTTATGGGGAAGACTCCAAGTGAACTAAACTGGAGTTCACTGGAGCGGGTCTTAGCCCTTAAGTACTATTCAAGGGTTTGTACATGTTTGGGTCGTATCTAACGATCTACTACTCTATATATAGACTAATAGACACACAGCCCGCTATCAGCTGTGCATCAGAATAGAAGCATACATAGCCTTCGAGGCTGTGGGGCGGAGATGAAATAAGAAGCATGGGCATGAGGCATAGTAATGGAAGAGAACAGCCTTCAAGGCTGTGAACGGAAATGAAGGAGAAGCGCATAACCCCAGCCTTAGGGTTCAACCCTTGGCCCTAGCCTGTGCACGTAGCATGTAGAGACGTTCTAGACGTCGGAGTATGAACTC
>JBBPLN010000628.1:0-15971 GCA_038089815.1 Sutorius eximius | reverse complement strand
CACCCTGCAACCTCACCTTTGAGAGGGCCGCAGTCCTCTTCAACTTGGCCGCCCCCTACTCTCGGCTGGCTCCAGCCGAGGACAGGTCCAGTCAGGACGGCCTAAAGCGAGCGACCCTCCATTACCAGGTCCGTCGCATAATTGAGCCCCCTTATCGCCCAATCTCAGCCTCAAAGAGAACGCCGCTGGGATGTTTGCTTCCCTCCGTACATCCGCAGTACCGAAACTCACCCCGACGCCGAAGAAAGAGTCGGTGGGCGCTGGAAGGCGTCCCCAGAGCCACGGAAGATGCGGTATATGAGAAGAACGGGAAACACATTGACGAACGATGAGAACGGAGGAAGGGCTGTGTACGAGGAAGATGAAACAGCAGAAGAAAGGGGGATTCAATGCAGACTCTGTCTTCATACGATGGTGTTTCGTCATGTTCGGGAGGGTTAGAGTTCGTTGCAGTTAGTGCTCATTCTACCTCGCCTTGAGCTCCATTAAACACCGCATACGCTCGGTGTAATTGTTCGCTCTTTTTGCCACGATATCTTATCCCCCCCCTCCTTTCTTTCCTTCAATCGACCCGCAGCGTACCATCAGACCCTGAAAAGGGATTCCCTCGGTTATTCAGGCAAATCCTTCTTTGGCTGCCTGGCCCTGCCTGAATATTCGCTACTTTCAGCCCCCTTTCTCTCCTTGAGCGACCCGTACGACCTCCAAGCGCCATGCCAGAGCCTTTACGCTCTCTCCATGTGGTCTTCGCGGATATATCCACCTTTTGCAAAGGTGTGACCCTCCACCTAGGAAATCTCTCGTCCCATCGTCTTTACCCTCAGCGTCAAGAAACATACTTGGTTCCTATGATCAGCCTTTTATTGGCAGGTGCAGCCCAACTCAAGGCAGTGGGCTACTAAGGGGACAACTTATTTAACAACGTTGCTCTCTTCATGGTGGCTGCCCAGTCTCGTACCTTAGTTTCAAACAATACCTATTGAAACGGTAGGAAAACGTTACCGAATACTGCGTAAAGTTGGCTCACATCGCCCTTTTCCGGTGAAGTGGGGAAAGCTAGGTTCAGCATAGACAAGCCTGCTGAAAAAATGTATGCTTTTGCCGGAGTACGTTAAAAACTGGGTTTGACGCCCGTCATCAGCGGTTTCGCGCGAACTTCATACGCCCTACACCACAACATAGGTAAGGCGCGGTAGGATCCAGGTTCGCCCAAACGCACCAGCGTCATAAAGAGGGACTTTGCTTGAAATCTCCCTAGCTGCGCTGGCCCTGAGACACCATTCAGCTGCAGAGGCGATGGAGAGGATGACAGGGACCCCGGCCGTATTTCCAGCACCATCCCTGAAGTGATAGGTGGGCAAGAAAAGAGTAAGGAGGTCGTGTGACCGCTAAGCAATGTGTCATGACTCAGATGGGCCAGGAAGGGGACAATGGCTCCCTAAACCTGGTGCAGCGGTCTTGGTAAATGGCTGGCAAGCAAGCCTCGTAGAAATAATGCATGCATTTCATGGTTGGAATGGAGGGGAACCCAAAATCCAGGGATGGGGTCGGCTGAATCATTAACTCTAACTTTAAACCGGGGAAACCCCCTTAATTATTCCCAGCCCAAAAAGATGGGAAGGCGTGGCTTGGGTCATACGATTGATAACGGGTATAAACCAACCTAAAAACTGAGGCCACCCAGCCCACTCGATTGGGCGCGACCAAAAATATGGAAGGGTGTGACTCAGCATGGTCGCCTAAGAAACAAAAAGACGGCGGATCGTACGATTCAGAACGGGCATTAAACAACATAATAATTGTAAATAACTGTAACTAATCCCCTGGCCACCCAGCCAACTCGATGGGGCGTGACCAAAAGGATGAAGAGGTGTGACTCAGCAAGGTTGCCCAGGAAACGAAACGATGGCAGATCATGCCGTTTGGAACGAGTAGAAACCGACCTACGAGCTGCAAATAACTGCGAATGGATTTGAATACCGACTCGCAACAGGATATGGTTGATTTGCAACGGGGAGGGCAGCGTGCTGGTCAAACAGACGCCGAAGTGAACACATCTGGGCCCTCAACGCTTGTCTGGGTTCATACGTCATCGGTGACATTATGTACTGCCCCGCTATGTGGACTATATCGGCAACTACATACTCTCTCCATCGCGAGGTAACCCCGCATCACCTTGGAAGCCATCACGCAATACCGCGGGTGCATGGAATAAATTTCGCATTCAACGGCACTCCTCTTTCTCTCCAGCTTCGTCTCATTATGGGGGGTCAAACTGTGGATGCATATCTACGCTCACCAGAGCACCCGTCGGGGGTGCATGGTGTAGTACTTGTTCATCGCGCCTCGAGCACCTTCGGTTTGCCCTTTACCTCCTTGACTGGCCTGGTTGCTGAAAAGAGTTGGGCCTGCACTGTTTTTCTTGCCATCCTGCCATTGACAGATGCGGTGCAACCGGTCAAGCTGACCCCAGTGTATGGGGCTGGACTGTTTGACGTTCGAGTGTCAAGCGAGAATTACCTGCAAACGTATGGTGAATACTACGTGAACTCATTTGCTGACAAAGAGACAGTCAATGTGGTAGCAAGTTGTTTTCCCCGTAGTTATCGCTACCTTGGCGCCCAGGAACATGCCCCTTAGTGCATATCAGCATTGGAGGGCGCTCTGACTGAATCTCTTCAGCCAACAGAGCCATTCCCGGTCCGTAGTTTTCAACTCGAAAACTCAGTCGAAATTACCTAATAAAATTCGTGAACCCCAAACCTCAGTGCACGGCAACAGCGCCCTGCTAGCTGTATCTCCCCAAACTTCAACAACGTTGCAGATTTAAAACGTGCTGTAAATGTCGTGCATGCGTTCATCAGGAAAAACCGCCACCCATAACTATGGATAAAAATGAATATTGATGTATTGTCCGTTGTTTTATGGAGTCGTGCATAAACTTTACTGGTCCCCATATTTACCTGCAATCACTATGCTGAGTTTGTAGCATATTATATGTCTAATCACGCATATTAAAGCAAAATGTTACCATTCGACCACTCATACAAAAGAGATATACTCGGGTGCGAACAAACTAAGGTAGTACATAGAAAATGTTGTGCCATCACAGTAGAGAAGATTAGGATTCGTCCATACCGTCAATGTCAACAGCATCCACTGCTCGTGAAACAGGTTTCTTCTTCGTTCCACTATAATTCACAAAGTCCAATAAGCTTGATAAAGCAGTGATTCAGATAGTGACATACATGCACTCGTTCAGGATATTGGCCATCAGCGTGTGGTAAGCACGCGGCTTCTTTGACTTAATGGTGTTAAGGAGTAGGAGAAGTTCCTGATAGATATCATTGGCACAGTCATGCGAGAACTCAATTTTTTTTTGGGTGCCTGTCTCGAATTCGCGGATAATGGTAAAGACCTAGATCAAAGAATATTTAGAATAAAATGATATGAGCACCACCATAAATGGCGGTGAGGGGCTGCCTGGACGTACCGCAGCGCAAACTAAAGCAAGCATCACCATGGGAACCTCGCAATCATGCTTGTCTGGAAGTGAGCAAACAAAAATATTTTGCTGCCGAAGATAGCGGGGGTCTGGCTCAATAAAAAAGATGGAACGAAGCAGCGGAATGAGGGCTGGGTGAGAAAATGGTTTGTTGGCCTGATATGTCTCAGCCTAGTTACAATCCATGTCGCAGATGAGTCTCCAGTGACGGATCACTTAGCAGTGCACCTACCTTTGCGTCACATGTGTATATGAACATCAAGTCATTCGACAACCATTCAACAACATCCTTTACTGGATGCTGCGGGTCCTCGGATTCGGATGGGATGTTCAAGCCATATAGACTAGGCACCACAGCTTCAGCCTTCATCTTAATATAATGTTGCTCATTACTGATACGTTGAGACAACTAGTAGAACATCGTGGTCAGTCTGAATGTGATTGTTTTAGTGACCAATGAACACTTACGACTGATGAGAGGTCCTTCCTGTACTTCGTGTCACTCTGAATGCGTTGAGCCAATAATGGAACAGCAGCCATATTTGCACTTTCAATCAGAGCTGATCGAGTGATTGCGGCACGTTCAACAGTGCTAGGTAGACCATTGATGGCGTAAAGGTGCTTCTCAACAAGTAAAAGAGCGGTGCGAACTACATCCTGCACAAGTTGGCTCTGCGGAAGGAGAGCGAGAGTTGTGCTACGTCCTTTTGGATAAATAAGGCCATAAGTTGACCAATTACCATGACCACTGGTTGGAGAATGCGTAGGCGTGACTGGAACTGGAGTAGAAGTCAGCGGTATGGCAGCCTGGGAAGTTCCCATACTTGTTACGGGGATTTGGACAGCTTGAGTTCCACCGGTGACAACAGCATGCACATCTGGTGCTTCTGGCAGGCTGTTTCCTGTTGGCGTCGACCATTTCGGCCCCTAAATTCCGAGTTTGATGAACTTAGAGCCTATAAAATTTATGAAAAGCTTACTTCATCAATACGCTGCACAGCCTGCCGAGGACGCCAAGTTGAAGGCTTTTTTGCCACCGTAGTTGTGACAGATTTGGATCCACGTGTCTTTGGCTCAGGTATAATTGTGTCCGTGTGGGTAGGGTGCGAGCACAGCGAGCGGTTCTGGATGGTGCCAGTCCAAGCAGCAGCCTGAAGATTGGATTCATTTATCAGTGAAGGGGCGACCATCTTCGCAACCGACTGACCTCCATGGTAAGCTGACCTGCAATGGCCTCAGCAGGCTCTGCCTCAGACTCTGAAGCACTCGGATCACTAGCAGGATCGCTACCCTCTAAATGGGACATATTGTCGCTCTCCTCAGCAATGGGCCCAGGAGCAATGCTGGTCGCATTTTGTACAGTACGACGTCGTAGATTACCTTTAGCTTGTCTCATTTCCCGTTGAATTACTAAGCAATTATTTGATGTTCGAAGAGTGATGGCAACAATTTTGAGTCGTACTTACTATAAGAATCAGGGAGCTGCGACTCCTCTTCATCTGAGGTAGACCTGTCGACGTTAATCCTTTGCAACCGCGGTGGCGTAACACCAGTAGTTGTCATAGCAACTACCAAATGTTGACGAGCATCAGCAAATAATTTATGAAACGACAAGACCAATACTGACCTGGGGGATGCTCGCTGACGGGAGGAATGCCTGTAGCATGCAGCACAGTACCCTTGGCTCGCTTTCCCTTGGTGCAAGAGTTAGTGACCGGAGTTGTTGAAGCAGCGCGTTTGCGATTCCGGCCTTTCGGGGCTGAAACCACTGGTAGGACATCAGGAATTTCTATGAAATAATAATAATAATAATCAGGCATGGATGTCGCAAGGAGAAGAGGGGGATACCAGTGGTTGACTTGAGGGTCATGGAGGAAGCCTGAGGCACTGCCAAAGACGAATTCTTGGACTTGGCTCTGGTTTGGCAGGTCATAACTTGAAGGGCGACGTCAGAGGGAAGACAGATAGAGTACCAAAGGTCCAATGAACTGAGCAGTCCGTGAGCTCAGCTTGAGACGAGTCGAGCATATTTAAAGTCTGGAAGTTTGGGATCTGAGATGACAAAAATATTGGGTGTAAAATGCGCCACGCTCCAAACACTCAGTGACTTACATTCCCACTTCTGGATTGAATTGTTTTCTTACATCCTCATGGCTTTTTGCACTGGTTGTCTCGCTTCATTCAGCTCTGGTGCTGCGCTTGCAAGTCACCTCACCCAAACCCGTGATGCCGTTTGTATTGCAAAACGTCAGCTGCTTGAATGCCTCCCCAGCCTCGAGGACAATCGACCCGACAGCATTCATCTGGACATGCAGGATGTTGAGTCATCACCACAGCCTTTCGACGGGGATTATTTTGGCGACGCGAATATGTACAGAGATGATGATTTCCGTTGGAGCGATCCCGGGCCTGAAGACTTGGATTCCCTGGACTCGGAGTCTGAAGATAATCCATCAGACTTCGAAGGTGGATGGGAGGCCCAAACACTTCGGCCTGACCCTCCAGACATTGCTTGTGATGGTAATGCTGAGTTGGACATGGAGATAGATGCTCCCCGAGATGAGATTGACACAGAAGTTGGCATGCGTCATGACCATCAAATTCACGCAGCCTCACTGCAGGCACCAGGTTGCGGGACATTCATCGTGCGGTATGCAAGTGAGACTGGTGGTTGTGCCACATCGAACACACCTGCTATCAATTCAAATGAAGAATATACAAGAAAACTCTGCGTCGATAGCAGTGGAAGGAATCCATTCCTTCCATTCACATCTGAATTGGAGTGGCAAGTGGCACGATGGGCAAAAATGCGGGGACCTGGATCAACTGCTGTATCGGAATTGCTTGGTATCAATGGGGTAAAGTCCTTCATTGTGGCATCGATTACAACTGAACTTACGTTGGATAGCTTGCAAGCGGACTCGGTCTTTTATTTTCCAATTCGCGTGAGCTTAACAAGATAATCGATGAGAAACTTCCAACCACGCGACCTCGTTTTCGACAGGAGGAGATTGTTGTTGCACGCGAGGCTTTCGATGTGTACATCCGCGACATTATCGAGTGTCTGAAGGCTCTCTTTGGTGACCCAGAGTTTGCACCATCCCTTCTATTGTCACCGGAACGACACTATACAGATCAGACAAAGAAGGAGCGTGTTTACTTTGACATGAACACAGGGAAATGGTGGTGCGCAGTACAGGTGAACATGTTGTTCCATTCATATTTCAGAAAATGGAAATACTTACCGGGATGAAACCAGGACAAGATTGAATCTACGAAGCCTGGCGCAACAATCATTCCGATCATTATCTCATCCGACAAGACCCAGCTCACGTCATTTCGGAATAAAACGGCCTATCCAGTTTACATGACGATCGGAAATCTCCCAAAAGACATCCGACGGAAGTCCTCTCGGCGGGGACAGGTTTTACTCGCGTACCTACCCACAACTCGGCTTGAGCATGTCACCAACCAGGCGGCACGTCGACGGATGCTTGCAAATCTCTTCCATGCTTGCATGACTCGTGTGCTTGCTCCATTGAAGGACGCAGGGGTGGATGGGGTATTGATGGCAAGTGGTGACGGAGTCGTACGAAGGGTCCATCCAATCCTTGCTGCGTACATTGGCAACTACCCAGAGCAGTTGCTTGTATGTTGTTGCAAGACAGGTGATTGCCCAAAGTGTACCATTCCACGTGGCGAAGTTGGCGACTCGTCGGGCAGGCATCCACCTCGGGACCTGGGTGCCATCCTCTCAGCGCTGGAAGAGTTGGATAATGGTCCATTGGCATTTACGAGGGCCTGTCAGCGAGCAGGCATCAAACCAGTCGTCCAGCCCTTTTGGCAGGATTTACCCTATGTCAATATCTTCCTCTCCATTACGCCCGACATCCTCCATCAGTTATACCAAGGGGTTATGAAACACCTCATTGCCTGGATCAAGACTATTTACGGTACAGCTGAGCTGGACGCACGATGTCGCCGGTTTCCGCCTAACCATATGTCCGACTCTTTCTCAATGGCATCTCAAAGTTATACAGAGTCAGCGGGAAGGAACGCGCAGATATCTGTCGAATTGTGCTGGGATTAGTGCTTGGCATCCCGCTCCGAAGCAGTTTGCAATCACAACGTCTAATTCGTGCAATTCGTGCGCTCCTCGATTTCCTTTACTTGGCGCAATATCGCTCACACACAACATCCTCTCTCATGCTCCTTGGCGACGCTCTGACCCGTTTCCATGCAAATAAGAGCGTCTTTGTTGAACTTGGAGTACGCCCACATTTTCGGCTGCCAAAACTTCATGCGCTGAATCATTACACCGAGTCAATCAAGCTCTTTGGGACGACAGACAACTACGATACCCAGTACTCCGAACGCCTCCACATCGACTTTGCCAAGGATGCCTACCGGGCAACCAACCGGAAGGATGAATTTGTGCAGATGACGCTGTGGCTAGAGCGAAGAGAGAAGGTTCAACGACATGAGGCATACATCACATGGGTCTTAGCTGGCTCCCCGTCGTCATGTCCCCTCCCAGTTCCCCCCTCATGTCATAATCCCAAAACCCTTTCTCCGTCCCACCTTCAGGTCGCGAAAACGCCGTCTGTCAAAGCTGCTACATTTGACGTGCTCGTGCAAACTTATGGTTCTACATACTTTCGGGATGCCCTTGCTCGATACGTTGTCCAACGGAATTACCCACTGCTGTCTGGCATCGAAGTTGAGAGACAGCACTGATATATTTCCGCTTTTCGACTGTACAGGTATTCCACAAAATGAAATTTGTAGTTGACAACCTCTCGCCTTCACCTGATTCGAACTCACTCGACGTTGCACATATAAAGCCATCATCAAGGGATAGACGTGGGAAGACGACGCCTGGTCGATTTGACACAGTTCTGGCCACGATGGGAAGAGCTCTCTGATAGGTGCTCGTGGTATGTTCAATCCTCAGGCTTGTCCCATTACATGTAGCTAATCTGACAGGGAAGGGTATCAAGTTGCCCAAGTCCGTACGTTGTTCACGCTTCCGAAGAAAGCAGCAGAAACTCTATTTCCTTCGACCATCAAAGCACCTAATTATCTTGCCTATGTTGAATGGTTCACCCCGTTTGGACAGCCAGATCCTCACTCCCGTCTCTACCAAGTATCACGTTGCACACAGAACGGAAGACGCCTCGCAAGCGTCATCAACGCTGACACGATCCGGCGTTCCTGCCATCTCTACCCGAATTTTGGGCAAGAAGTCCCACGGGAATGGACGAGTAGTAATGTGCTTGACCAAGCAGCTTCATTTTGGGTGAATCCTTTCGTCGATCGAAAGACCTACATGACTGTAATCTAGTAGTGCACCATAGACACTACTCTTATATACTCGTGTGCATGGAAAATGACCAAATACGTAACTTTGGTGGACAACTCTGGCTGGCTGTTTTTCCTGACGTTTCCTGGCCTTCTGAGGGTGGAAGTGGCACTGGGACAGCATCACTAAAGCGGGTTCGGGCAGGTTTGTGCAGCATGCGTGATTTTCATTGGCTGCGTTGCCGCCGCTCTCATGTGGAAAACCTGCGGCTGCAGGGAGTCCCCGCTTTGCGTCTCGTTTCTCGCCGCTTCCCGTCAACCAATTCGTTGCCGTTCGGCCGAACGTATTATGGTTGCCTCAGGTTTCTACGGGCATTACTGCGCGAGGTTATTCTCTTGCAGCCCGAGAACGAAGCGAGACGGAGGGCGAAAAGACAACGACGTTCTAGTTCTACCTACGTACATCTAGCCTCATATGGATCGAGGGTGGGCTACGGGAATTCTAACGGGACGCAGTGATGGCGAGCGATGACGCAGGTTGTGCGCCAACATGTTTTCTCTGGGGTTGACTCGCTTGACGTCCAAATAACGTCAGAGCAGAGGCTCAGATCGAGTTTTGAGTTTGTTCGCCGTGGGGCCGTTCGGAAGGTTTTCGCATGTTGACTCGGCTCCAACGGCTCCCGTCACCACCTGGAGCTCCACGTGCTCACCCTCGACCACCTTGTGCTGAGTCTTCGTCCCCTTCTGTCGTTCAACTACGTCCCCCGTGAAACCCATTCCCGCATGAGTGATAATCAGCGTACGGTAGTCCACGAAATTTTGTGCTTGTTCCTTTATGAGAGCCGTCTGCAGGAAGGTGAAAACTTGTCTATATAATTCTATGAAGCCTTCTGGTGTCGGTGGTTTGGTGACTGTACCGGGTGTGCGACGTTCGAGTCGAGCGCTGTGACAAGCAATGCCGCGGCAAGTGCTACAATATGCCGCACCGAAGGGCACGCACCGCTTCATGAGCGTAAAAATAGCCATTGCTTTGCGCGAGCAGGGCCTGTATGGGGTGTAGCGGTTGCGCTCTCGCTATACATGTACAAAATGAACATAGCATCTGGGGCGAAAGGCTGTTTTTGCCCCGCCTCCATATTTCCATTTTTTTTTGCTGCAAGCCCGTCTGGCTACGACCGTGTACGTCAGCTTTACAAAAGTTTGTCCACATGGCTCCATTTCCACCTAGTCCTGACGATGTTGCTCAGACGATATGTGCGCTATTTGTTGGTGCAAATGTCGAGGTTACACGCGATAATATCAGTAGGATCAGTCCTGTATTGGTTAACAAGGGAACCGTTCGTACGTTAGCTCACTTCCTCGTTGATAATAACCAACGGCATCGTGCAGGTCTTACCGTCTCGGAAGATCACATTGAATTACTATATGACGGTGATGCTGTTGCTGCTGTGCCCCGAGCTGTCGAACCTTGTTTTCTCACTGATCGGAGTGATGCTCGTGCGGACTCCGGATACGTATGTAGGGATGTAGATTGCCCACTGGACGAATTGGTGATGGATTCCGTCGGATACACGGACGGCAACCATTCAGGCCCTAGCGAACGTTTTATGAAGGCATCTGCTCTTGCGCGTTGCCTTGATGGTAAGCGGTTCCTTCAGGTAAGAGCAGGTGGTGATTTAGCGGGTGATAACAACCGGCGATGCTTGCCTGGTTATTCCCTCATCTCGATCCCTTTGGAACCGGTGGATTTAACGTGCCAAGCCGCGTACCAGAGTTCCGCATTTCGCTACATCGACAGGTACGAAACTCTCTGCTCCAAGACGATTCGCAGTTTCAGTCGGACCCCACATTTGCTTTCGTCCGTTGGAACGTTGTTCAGCGACGGGAGCTAAATAGATCACTTATGTTACGTGTTTCCATTGACCAGCAGCGACCCCTTGGCCACACGTTATATGAAATAGCACCCGCCTTAGCAGATTTGATCCGTTTATGGGAGATCGACCCCCATGCGAAGCCTAACGGTCAGTTACAGAGCCTAACAGAAGACGGCGATGAGCATCCTGAGGCGCTTACGCATGGTCGCCAGGTTTACGCCCGGCTCGTATGGTTACAAGATTTGCCGTCGGAATGAGGTCTGGGCATCAATACATCAGTTTGGCACGCCTGCTTTGTTCGTCACCATCAATCCTTACGATACAGGTAACCGATGGTTTGGCCTACTGAAAGACGTCGACTCAACTCAGTGGAGATCAACGTCGCAATTCGAGCGCGCACGCTTTGTAGCGCAGAATCCTGGTGTAGCAGCAGTCCTTTGACGAGATATTCCAGGGGTTTCAGGATGTGGTTGTACGGGTGGGTAAATCTGAACCCGGTCTGTTTGGACATTGTATAGCACGCTATGGAATGGTTGAGGCTCAAGGATGAGGCTCGCTACATGGTCATGTGTTATTGTGGTTAAAAGACCGCCCTAACCCAAAGGCTTTGAGGGATTTGATGCACGCGGATCCTGTGTATTGCCGCCTGCGTTCCAATGGTTGGATTATGCTATCAAACGTGAGTTGCCTGGTGAAACATGCGTTGTCGACCGGTCAGACGCGGTACCGCCAAGAAAGTCATCTGTCATTTTGATGCGCGGTGTGAAGACCTGCCTCAAATTGCCTCCCAACTGCCAGACGAATTTGATAGTACTTTTGTTGATTTCCTCACTCGCCTTGTTGAGGTCTGCAACTGGCATCGTCACACTGAGACGTGTTGGAAATGCTTGAAGCCAGGGGAGGTCTGTGATGACCAGCACCGTCGCATGCGCATGGATGACTCCACCCGTTCACAAACCATGTTCGATGATTCTTCGCAGTCAATTCTTTTGAGACATCTACATCCGTGGATAAACAATTGTGATGATCTGGTGTTGTTTCACCTCCAGGGCAAAATGGACATTAAATTTATTGGATCTGGACCTGCAGGGAAAGCTCCGGTATACTACATCACGAAAAGTAATTTGAGCGTGCATGTAGGGCTCGATGCTGTAAAATACGCAATCCGACGAACTGAGGCGGTTCAGGTGTTGGCTGCGGAAGGTGTCTCTGACGCTTCGAAGAATAGGACTCTCTTCATTAAAATTGCCAATGCCTTTCTGGGGAGACAGGAGCTTTCTCACCAACAAGTAATGGCTTACTTAGTTGGAGGCGGTGACCGCTATTGTACATCACGGGAATCCAGGATTTTGGATAAGGCTTGGCAATACCTTGTTAAGTCCTGTAATTAAAATATTCAAAGGAATAATGAGCTATCATGATAAGCAGAGATATTCCAATACCGAGGTAGGTCCAGTGGTCAATAAACATCAGGCCATTAGCAGTGTCACACATTGTACAGTATGGTGAGTCCGGGAAAGGGACACCAACTTGTTCCAAGATGGCAAGGTATGAAAGCTATTATAATGGTAGGTCTGCTGGACAATAAGCACCGGGTTGTTAGCAGTGTTGCACAGCCCACAGCACAGTGAACATGGCCAAAGGTGTGTCATCTGTTTCAAGATGGCAAGTTGCTTTGGTCATTGATGGGGGTAGGCTCAAAGTTGTATCATGGTGATCTCTTCGAATCATCAATTACCTTCTGCTAGACATGGAACACTGTACTAATAATGATACTTGTTGGAACTAAGCAACAAAAGTGTAAAAAGGATTCTTGTTCAGGTTAAGGTTGGTCCGTCCGTTAGAGTTGGGTGAAATGCCACATTATGTGCTGTGATGTCAAACACTGGCTGAAGGACCTTGATTGGCAATGATAGATATTGTGACTGCAGTGAACAATTCCCACCAGCGGGTTTGTGAGGGTGTATATTAATCGGGCTGGGGTTGTCGGACCAATAATTATCATTCCTGGTGAGCAGGTAATACATATTCTCGAGATGTTAGTGTACAATCGAGTCATTAGTAGAGGGGTCACTAGTAGAGACCTGACACCTCTTCATTGACATTGCAACAGACTTGCTGGCTGTGTGATCAGGCTCAAGCACGAATGCGAAAGTGGGACCAAATATTGCCCTGGAAGCTCTAATGAACACTAGCAATCATGCGAGTGGCGTCTGTGACTTGCCTGTCCCACCACAGTAAGAGCTCAGCAATGAATTTACACTCGTCCTCAGTGAAGATCTCCTCAAACCACTCCACAATGGCAATATAAAAATCATGGGAGCTGAACACACCATCAACAAGAGTCCATGATCCACATGATGACAGGGCAAAACGAAGCTAAAACGCCAGTGTCACGGTGAGAACATCCTGAAACCAGAACAGATAGTGGGTTGGAAATGTACCTGGCAAGCCATGTAAGCTATGGTGCATGGCTCAACGGTCTTCATGCCTATTAGACTAGCGATGTTGGCGCATGTCCGTCTATCTCCACAACGACGTTTACTTGAAGGTCTTGGCTCCTGAGGCTCACTCCCTAAATAATCTGCAGATGACAGCGATATGAAGATAGCTTTGAAGGCCTGAGGTGTGGAGTGAGCAACGGTCATGCGTTCAAGAGCAGGACCTACCCTGACCAACCATTCACCCTTGAACAGACCCTTGGCTGGATCCCCAGGGTCAAACTGGCCATCGGCATATAAAAAAGTCGGCCATGAAAGAGCATTGACGGGAAAGTCGGGATGAAAATCTTGAATGTTCTGCCAATGGCTATATCACAAGGGTAGTCACGTCTGGTAGCCAAAAAAGATATGCATACTTACGAGAGATCATTCCAGTTGTAGTCGACTGGACACAAAAGCTTGCCTGTAGCATCATTGTAAAACCCTCTCCCACTCTTGTCGCTGACAGAAAGAGGGGGATCAGGCTTGTGGGTACCTTCCATGAGCCAGTGGACCATGGAAACTTTGAGCCTGTGGCTATCCTCATTGTGCCCACAGTCCGCTCCTTTTCCAAGCTGAACTTGCATGAACAGAGATCGTCATGAGGTCGAATGAGACTCACCCATTGGAGAATGCCTTTGAGTTCCGCTTGAGGGACCTGACAGATAGAGGAGATCCATCGGAGGAGTGCTTGGTAGCTCTTGTACAAACAATTCTCCCTAGGGTCCAGCGTCAGGGATGTGCATGAAAACAGGTCAACCAACGCACTGGTTGGTGTGGTTGACTGTGATGCCCGCATTAGCAGCTTGGGCTCAACGATCTGCCACTGCTAACATGTCGTCGACCGTGTCGTCCAATGACACAAGGCGTTTGATGAGACGCCCTTTATAGTGAAAATATTCAGACCCACTGCGGGAGAATTTGTTAGACAGCCCATACTTGGAACCAATGATGGATACTCAATGTCTTACTCGAGCGGCGGTTTCCCCCATCCTGTTGCAGGACACGAATGTTGTCCTCCAAGGAGGTGATTCAGTTCACCATTGAGGGGGGGTCAGGGTTTTGAGTGATGTTTGTGGTGGATAAGTTCATGTCTGCAACGCAGTGATCAGAGCTTCAAGGACGAGAACTGTCGAATACAGAGCATGTAAGTACACTCAAATATCCTAGGAAGCGACTACAAGTACCAATTTGTTGGCTATGTGAACAATCAGCAGACTTCAGACTTGGATCACCTGTAGGTAGAGCCTACTTGATGGAGATTCTGCGAATGTAACCTTAAAGATTACGATTCCGTTTTATTGATTATGTGAGTTCTGTGTTCGACTGACCCTATGGGGACAAACCTGCAGTTGGCGACCATGGGATGTCAACCAAGCCACCAGTCACATGTACAAGTAAACGGCCCCATTCCAAATTGAAGATCATGACCCTTACCTCGCACCAGGTCAGGCACGCCTGACTGCTAGATATCGCCAGCAAGAACAAAAACAGTTGAATATCAACGGCCTATAATTGAATAGAAGATAGGTGACACCATTGGTTCCAAGCCTATCTGCTGAGTAGTAGAAACAATGCAACATTTTGACAATGCTTGTGCATGATTCGTGAGCACTGATTGGTTGGCCACGTACCAAAAGAAGGAAATTACCTGATACAAAGCCAAATATGGTGGGCTCAGCCATTATCTAACCGTTTCTGAAAGACAGATCTGAGGACCCGGGTCCATCAGTGCCCCCCCCCCCTCCCCTACTGAGCACCAGGTCATGCCGAGATGTTGGTCAGCAAGGCGCCATGCGCTTGAAGTAAATGACTAAATAAATAAATAAAAACCGAGTTAATGCCGCTCACCTGGTCTTGGCAACCAACAGAGTGCCACGTATGTAACAAGCCCAGACGCATAAGGGTGACAGAAGGGGGGGGGGATGACCTGCCAATCAGCAGAATGGGCCTCATCCAATCATAGCTCTCCGATGCTCTACGAGACAGCTGTCAAGCAGTAACATTACACAGTCTGCTGATGTGACAAGGCATATCAGCAGGGTGCACAAGACACAAGACATTTAAAAACGAACCTACTCCTTTGAGGAGAGGTACGAGGAGTGCCCCCCGTCCACTGCTTGCCTTATAACTCATCATTACTGCCAATGGCCATTGTGTCCAAGCCTTGGTCCACTCTGCCAGACAAGCTCGAGCGGACAATTTTTCTGCTAGCCAGTAGACAACCGCACGAACTAGCCAAATATCTCTGTGTGGCACGTCGCATCAAAAAGTGGTAAGTGTGGTTCGAATGGCCAACTTACAGGGTACTAAAATTCTGTGCAAAGGGTCCAGCCTATCCTTTATAGAAAGATCTCCATTTATTGCGATGTCACTGCCGAAAGCCTCATAAAGTCACTTACCATACAGCCCAAGCGGATTCTGTGCTTGTTCGTCAGCATGTTTGCCAGTCCTAGCACTATGGCCAAACTTCTGCGACTCTGTCCTCAACTGATGAACCTCATTCTGTGTGCACAAGGCAATCTGGGTAAATATCGCGTAATCATCAATGCGGTCAATAACCTTCCCTGCCTGAAATTCCTCTCCATCAATCCTGCCGTGCTCTTCCAAACTCGCTTCATCCATCTGTTATAGGGGTATATTTTTTGCCCTTATTTCACACAGTCACATGACCTCAGCACATCAGTAAACTGCTCCCTCAGGATAGAGTCCCACTTGACTCATTAGCCGCCAATGCCACTCACTCGCCAGCCATTGCAAGTCGTTGTGCTTTGGATCAAGCCTTATCTTATCTTATCTCGGATCTACGAT
>JBBPLN010000627.1:0-15987 GCA_038089815.1 Sutorius eximius | reverse complement strand
CCCCCGCCTCCTCGCGCGCTTCCCTACGCCCCGCCCCCGCCGCGTCGACATCGACCGCCGCGCACTCGCACTCGCACTCGCACCCACGCTCACGCTCGCCGGCGGCGCATCCCGATCGACGTCGTTCTCCCCATCAAAATACTCATTCCTCGCTGTCGTCCGATCGCTCCTCCGCTCCCCCGCCCCCGCCGTCCCCTGTTCCTCGTCCCGCTCTTCCTGCGTCCGCTCCTCATCCGCCAGAAACCCCTCCAAATCCGGCGGAATTTCCTGCATCGCCACGCTCGGCGCGCCCTGTAAATACCGCAACTTGCTCCGTATCCCAACTGTGATCTTCTGCAACGACGCGGGCGAGTTTTGGTTCTCGACACGCCCCGTGAGGGGGGGATGTAACTTCCACTGCGAGTCACGAAAGAAGGCGTCGTATACCGTTGCGGGGAGCTCGTCAGGGATCTCCGCCCCAACGAGCACAGCAGTTTCGTATGTCCAGCAGCGGCTGACGTTTTTGATGGTGTACCCGCCCCCACCGAGGACGAGCAGCGGGACGTTGAACTTTCGCACAAAGTTGACGCATTCGCCGTGTCCTGCGATAGAGAGATTGAATGCGCCGAGGCGATCGCATCCGAGCGAGTCGGCGCCACATTGGAGCACGATGGCGGTCGGGCGGAAGGCGGTGACGGTGTCTTCGATGACGGTTTTAAACACAGTGAGGTACATCTCGTCGTCGATCCCATCTTGCAGGGGGACGTTGAGGCAAAAGTGTTTGCCCAGGTTTGCGCCGTTGTCGTCAAGCTTGCCCGTCCCGGGGAAGAATTCGCCGGTGTACTTGTGGAATGACACGGTCATGACTCGGTTCGAGTGGTAGAACGCGAGTTCCACGCCGTCGCCGTGGTGGATGTCGATGTCGATGTAGAGCACCCGTGGGTGATATCTGGGATACTGTCAAGGGCCGCGGCACGCTCCAGTTGTTTCTCCTACCGTAGCAGTTCCAATATCGCGAGTACGATGTCATTCACGTAGCAAAACCCGCTTGCTTCGCCTCGTTTCGCGTGGTGGAGGCCACCCGACCAATTTATCGCAGTGTCGCAAGCGCCTGCGCAGAGTTTCCGTGCCCCAGCGAGCGATGCCCCGGCATACATACGGCAGAAATCGTACATGTCAGAAAATATAGGACAGTCCTCGACACAGTTGAACGTGTCGATCAAGTGTCGCATGTCATTTTGGTTGCCCGGGGTCACCCTGCATGTCCGACTTTCAGTGACAGGTAGCTACACCCACCCAATGCTGAGCGCTCACCGCGATAAAAACTCGACATAGTCGTGGTCGTGGTACATCTCGAGTTCTGCCTGCGTCGCAGGGCGCGGGTTATACATATGGTGGATCTGCTTGTCCAACCCATACCCCATGACGAGCGCGTTCGTCAGCGTCAGCCGATGAGGTTTCATCGGGTGTCGTTCCTACAGCACAAAACACGTTCATGATCACAACCACCGATCCAAGCGACAAGGATATCCGCGCACCCCATAATGATACTCGCCGACGCCATTGGGGAAGAAATAGGACACTATTGGACGCGAGTGTGGCTTGCTTTTATTTCAGGCGTCGAGCGACGTCGTGGCTGGAGGGACTTACGTTCACGTATTCGGTGATGGGCTGGGCGGTCCCTTGCGGGCCGCGGTCGTCAAAGTAGGTAGCGGCCGAGAAGGTCGCTGATTGGGCGATGCGCACCATGGTTGCGGTGACCGGGATCAGCGGTGTTGTTGCTGGGATTGGGCGCACGCACAGCGGTAACAGTCGATGCTCGACACCGTGTCAACGCTGTGAGATCGTGTTCTGCGACAAACCTTGTGTGAGCACTGGAACACCTAGTGGTTAGAGTCAGTACTGGTCGAGATAGAGGTAGTACTAGCTTATGTAACAACGGGTTTGTTGTCTCTCGCCATGAAGGTCTTTCTGTGTATTCTACCGTTGCTGGCGAGTTCGGTACTTGGATCACCAGGAGACAGGTCCACCGACTTTCAAAACTGCGTCTCGACGTGCTACGGCGACAACTGCCACACATGGACCACGCTCTCGCTCGACCTGCGCCTGACGCGCTGGACATGCACCGACGACTGTAAATACCACTGCATGCACATGCAGACCGACAGAGCCATCGATCTCGGTCAAGCCATCCAGCAGTACTACGGAAAATGGCCCTTCTGGCGCTTCCTCGGCATGCAGGAACCCGCCTCGGTCGCGTTTTCGCTTTGGAACATGTGGTTCCACCTGCAAGGCGCCCGCCAAATCCGCCGAAAAATGGCCCCAAGCCACCCATTCAGGGGATACTATCTCACCTGGGCGTACCTGAGCGTCAACGCGTGGATATGGTCGACCGTATTCCATACCAGAGGTGAGGAGTGCGCGCTAGGTGCTGATTCTGTCTGACAAGCACGTAGATTTACCGCTCACCGAAAAGTTGGACTACTTCTCGGCCGCGCTGGCCATCCTTTACGCGCTCTACTGCACGGTCATCCGCGTAACAGGCTTGTATTCCCTACCATCCAAACCCGACGACGGTCGACGCGCCCTTCTCCGTCTCGGATGGTCTGCTCTGTGCATCGTTGTCTATCTGTCTCACGTCACATATCTCAGTGTACTCCCCCGGTTTGACTATACCTATAACATGGCCATCAACCTTGTCTTTGGAATCTCTCACAATATCTTATGGTTGTTGTATTCGATCCCGCTGTCGCTCTTCCAACGATTCCCTTACGCGCCTAAGGCATACTACCCGAGGCACGTCTACAAAGCAGGCATATTTGTACTTCTCACCACGGCCGCGACCGCGCTCGAGCTGTTCGACTTTCCACCCTTGGGCCGCGTCCTGGATGCGCATGCGCTTTGGCACTTGAGCACGGTTCCCATTGTCAAATTTTGGTACGACTTTCTTGTCGAAGACTCTCAAGATGACGGTTGGCGACCAACTCAAAAGTGAGGCTGATGCAATAATTACATGTTTTTATACTTTACTAAATAGTTTCAGGTGACCAGTTTACTTGTCTCTAGACAGTCTAATGGAATACAAGGTCACACCAGCCATCCTCCCCTACGTTTCTGTTCGACAACCAATAACGAGACTGTACGGAAGATCGATCAGCATTTCCTTCCGAAGAACAGTTTTGAAAGAGACAAACGTATGATAGCATCCACTGATCCGACGATAGAATTGTCGATTTCCAAGTACGCATTTTGTGATATCATACCCACGTAGAGGTATCGCTTGTGCTGGTAAAACGTCGCAAGGGGCCGCTTGATCTTGGTCCCTGCCTCCGCCCTATAAAGCTACTTCTTGTGTCATCCACCATCCCAAGCCCAGCCACCCTGCGCAATCACTCACCTCTAATTGGTCACCTGCTACGCACCACGCGAACAAGTTCCCTTCGCCATCATCGAATAGCCACCGACTGCGTCGCGATTCCCACCATGAGCCACCAAGAACCCACGCATACGACGGACAAGAACGTCCACACACCTCGGCGTCGTCCCGTCGACTTTTGAAATCCACAGCACGACGGGCTCGAACTCCCCGCCGTACCGGCGCACAGCGATGGGTTTGCCCGCCTCGCATCTTATGCGCCCCGTGGGCTCGTACAGGCCCGTTCGCAGATCAAGCCGCCGCACGGTCGTCGATTCGGGTTCCCACTCGGGCGTTTGGATGTCAAAGTAGATGGTGTCGTTGTCGTTGGCAATGGCCGTGTTGAGCAGGTAGGCCGTCGTGAATGTGAGCTTTTGCGACATGGTGGTGTACAGCGCGGGTGAAGCTAGGAGTGAGGGACGACGATGTGGCGGGATCGAGTGCGTTATATATGCGTCATGGCTATAGCAGGTGGGACGTTCACATCTCGGGTTTTGACCACATGGGCCTTGGAGCTTGACGTTCACACACCGTTGCATTGCAGTGCACCCGATTCGAACAGGGCTGTTATGAACCACGGTGCACGTTGATGCTGCCTAGTAATACGCACGCTTCCCCTGAATGGCGACGATGAGAAACTGACATGCGTAGTTTCTGGCTGAATTGCGCGGTCGGGGATTGGACGTTGGTCTGTCTTGTGGCGAGTGGTGTGAATCGATTGCATGTTCCATGGGCGCGGTCCGGTGCCGCCGCAATGGGTCGGTATCAAAGTTGAACATTCACCGCGATAAAAGGTCAGTTTGTGTCCATGAATTGAAGAAGCCAAACTCGCTGTGCTCGGACCCCTTGGTCACGGTATCCGCAACTGTGCTGGTAACAACTGCACAGATCTTTCCCTGCCTAGCTTGACAACGAACAGAACGCATCCCATGCACAAATGTCACGTCGTGGTCATACGTACACTCATAGTACACAATAACGAAAGCAGGTAGGCATGGTGATTGGCGTGAATACGTTCGAGGCCTGCTCATTGAACTTTCCTGCGCGAAAACTGACGCCACCACGTCATTTTTTTTAGTTTACTTCTTCGCCAGAGGTTGGGAACCTACCAATGTCACGACCGTCCCATCCTCGAGTACCTGCTTGTGCGGTACGAGCTCGTACCCAAACACCTTCGGTAGCAAGATACGCCACCCGGCCCAATACCCAACCCCAACAAGCATGATGCCGATGCCGACGAGACAGTACCTGTCATTTACCACATCATCATCAGTCCATCTACGCTTAACCTCGACGGGATCAAGAGATGCAACGCACAGGTAGTACGGGAGGGGAGGCGTGTCTCCGACACCATTAGCGGGAGGCAAGAACGGTGCCACAATGACTGCCGGCGTTAGATTGTGATATCAGCAATGTCATACGCTAAGAACCCTGGACGAACGACTCACGGAACACCGCTGCGGCGAGGTAGAACACAGCTAGAGGCCACCAGACTACCAACGTGCGTCAGCTCTCTCTCCTGGCGCAGAATCTGCGTACCCTTGAATGGTCTGTGGATGTCTGGCCGCTTCCAGCGCAGCCAGAAGAGACCCTTGGAGAGTTGTGAGACGTGGTGCAACTTACGACAAAGGAAGCGTGTAACTTACGATGACGACAAAAAAGTTGATAATCTGAGTCGGGTACCCTTCGATATCTAATATGAAGGGATATGCGACACTCATCGGCGGCCCCAGGATTACGATGACCTACACACAGTTTAGTCATCGCGTGCCTCGTGACAAAGTGCACCCACCGAAGGAATCAAATGAATGATGAGCCCAGGTAACGGTGCCTTTCCTGTAGGCCAATTTGATGCCCAGAACCTGTTGCCGAATGGGAGAGGAATACCCTCCTTCGCAAGCTCTGTTGGAATGAAACCACGTGCGTTAATCGTAACTAATTCCAGGACGGACGCAGTGATGCGTTTACATACCCTGGTTAACCCGGGCGGCAGCAAACGTCTATCCATGTTCATGAGGGTCAAAGAAACAACTACTGAGGTCAACACATACGCTGGTGATGACATTCTAACGAAGAATTAGCACAGGGTACTCGATATGATCCGTGTCGGCACTCACCCCTAGCGCACTGCGTCGTGAAGTCCCGTTGGGGAAGGGTTCAGTCACCATCAGAATAGCACAAAACGTACCTGAGGGCAACAAAGACACTCAAGGCGCGCTCCGCGGCCGTTCCAAACACGTTTCGAAAAAACAACGCAGCCACGGTCACTCCAGCAGACTCGATCTCAGCCTATCCCAGGAATACTTGCGTAAATAATGCACGCGTGAATGGACGCGGTGTACCTACCTTTGTCGCAGCGCTAAAATACGCAACGTTAGCGAGGATGTAGAGCACGGCGCAGATGCCCAATCCGAGGGGCCCAGCAATCTTGAGCGTTTGTACTGGATTTCGAACGTTATTGAGCACATAGTTGACATTCGACCACCCGGCGTATGCGAACAAGACCTTGTAAGTCGCCGTCGCATACTGTAAGGCTTCGTTGGCACCAACGCTTATCATCGCTCAACGACACTCACGTCACCGCTACTGTGGGAGCTACCAGAAAACGGGTCAACGAAGTTGGCCCGAGGATTGGCGATGTGAGTCTGGCCTGATAACACGACCCAGCCTGTTATCACGACGAAGATAAGGATTACAATCTTGAAGGTGGTCAATAGCTAATATGCTGCTTGTCAGGATGTGGATGAAGGCGAAAAAGACGGTTATGACGCACGTTCATAAGATATACGCCTGTGCGTGGCGTAAAAGCATGAAGAAGGGTTACAAATACAATCACTAAAGGGTGATGCTTAACCGTGCATGTTTTAGAAAGCGGTCTAAGACCCACCTCCGAGCGCGATGCCACGTTCGGACCAATCTGTCGCGACCTGACCGGCCGAGATGAGGATGCTGGATCGATATTAGGGAACACGAGCAGAAAGTTTGATCAAATCGCATACTTGCTCGCAAAAACCTGGCCACCAAAGTCATAGCCGATCAGACACGCTCATACACCCGTCAATCCAATATGGTACTCACGATACATCCGCCTGCGCTGAATCCAAGTAAAATCGCGTTCGCAGCAAATATCACCGTGGCAAGATATTTCGGTCTCTGATAGACGGCCTCCAAATATACCTTTTCTCCGCCACTCCGAGGAAATATGGTCCCGAACTCAAGCCAGATAAACAAGCCACAAAAGGATAGCAGAAAACCGAGCACCCATAGCATGAGGGATGATCCGACGGATCCTACCCCCTTCAAAATCGAGGAGGGCGTCGAGAAAATGCCGGTACCGATAATGCGCCCAACGATTAGAAGTGTGCATGAGGTGAGACCGAGATGACGACCAAGTCCTCCAGCCGTGTCTGCACAAATTCTCGTTAACCAAACCGTGACGCAGAGTTGATAGAAAGTGGGACACGTACCTTCGTCGAAAGAGAGTCCACCGGGGCTGACATCGACGTCCACGACTGTGACTTCCTGAGTGTGTTGCTTCTCGTCAATGTCTCGGTCTAAACTATCCTCGTCGTTCTCTGTCTTCCACAAGCGGGCCAAAAAGCTTCCAGTCATGGTCGAGAGAGTGGGGAAAGCCGCGTTGCCTGGCGAAACACGTCCGATAGGCAGGAATTCGAATTACGGAAGGGCAGCGGGTTTAAATGGGCTTCCATCGTTGAGACAACAGCGATAAGCGAATAGTACGAGAATGATGCGAAGCAAGCTCAAAATGGTACCATGTTCCACATGTCGCATGTTCACGAAGCACTGGAGGAGAGCCTGAGGGAGTCCGATTCAGATATTGCATCCGGTTTACGAGATATGGCGTGAAAAATCCACCGAAACGCATGCGATCACGAACGTAGGAGTTGGCAGTTTCAAGCTGCGCCACAATGCCATCAATGATTGGCAGTTACCGACTCACCTGGGCCGGGGTTCCTTCACGAGCTAGTAGGCCTCGGACGGGGCTCGGCCCTGTCTCTGGGAGCACGAGCATATACTATGATGCCTCACACGGGCAAAATACCGCGCACAATGGATTGGGCGACAGTCCGAGGAGCACATTGACTCCGAGTCGACCAAGTGGAAACCGACCGTGGCCAACGGCGGAAACACTGAGAATAGCGGACGCGAACGAACTGGATCACGTTCTATGCGGGACTGACGTGCGAGGACAAGGAGCGACTACTCATCTATGGCGTGCTGCAAGGCTAACGGCTCTGACACAAAGAAAGGTACGCACGGTGTGGCAGAGCGCGGTCTTTGGCCGAGCAAGGTGTGCGTTTCGAGCAAGTTGATTCTTCTGTTTCATCAATAGGCATCATACGTGTCAATGAATTCGCGAGCCCTTGGCGTACAGTCAGACAGTGTGCGCAATGCGTGCATCCATCCCCGCCCGTGGCCCGTGGGTATCTGGGCGTCAAGTTCCGCGGAGGCGAGGGAGGTACTATTCAACAGCAGTCTGCAGCAGACCTACCGAGTGTGCGACTCTGATCGGTGAACTTCTATGCGAGTGGCCTTTCAAGTTGGTGATAAGATCTTGAGGGTTTGGTACGTCGTCTGCCCGGTACTACTATCTAATCTGATACGACATGCACGATCTCTGCCGCCGGGCACAAACAGAATAACCACTTGGTAACTTGGTTCAACGTTGCAAAACTGAGCACTGGCCCATGCATCTCCGCTATTCAGTTCCGCGTTTCAACACATCTGTCTCGGTGTTCGTGCTTGCGGACATAAACGAATAGAAACTGTTATCCGCACGCTTTGACTAGGCAAAATGAATACCGCTTCGGAGTGCTCTATCCAAACGCTACCTCAGTAGCACGACACACAGATCACGAAACGTGCGAAACGGACAGACGATGCATAACGTCTTGTATCCCTCTAATTCTCCGAAGCAACGGTGGAACTCATCGTTTTAGATATTTAATACCCCATAAATTTAGTTTGTGCACACAAATGTCTCGAGTCAGGTTAAGAATACAACTGAATAAGATTACAAATTATGTAGGCATAAAATGTCTGCCACCAACTAGGGGGCTCAAATGCGATGTCCGAGACCCTCCCTACCACGATCTCGAATACCAATCCTGAGGAAGCCACACCACGTCCTTGTCCCTCACGGACCCAGCTCCTTTTCCATCTAGCCGAAAATATCGCTTGTCTCGGCACCATCTTCATCATGATAGGGGTTATCCTCATGTTCGCTTCAAAAGGGCATCCTCAGGCACGAAGTCTTGCTGGCACCGTCGCCGCCGCATTCGGGACATCCGCACTTCTCCTCATCGTTGCAACTGTTGACATATATTGTTACCATCCCATCAGTGCTCGTTGGCAGGCATGGCGCGTATGCTACCATGCGGTAACCCTTTTCGCACTCGGCAGTTACTGCCTGTCGACATTCAAACCCCAATTCAATCTAGATTGTATGTCAATTTTCCTCTTACGCTTTATGTCACTCATAATTGTATGCCCAGCTGCGACGCTTTCGTTGTCCGGATTCGGAGTCATTGTGGTCACCGCCCTCGATGGGATCATCACCCACACAAAGTATATTGTTATGGGGGAGTCAGGCCACCAGACTGCTGTGGTCGAGGGCCTCTTTCGGTCTGTAGCAGGGCTTTATCGCCGCCATCTGTCACAGCCACTGCGTGGTGGCCCGGGTGACGCGGACGGGTCATTAGGTAATTGCGTCATTCGATTATTACGCTCGGTAGGTACCTTGGTCGACTAACATTTTATTACCTCACTTCTTGTCAGCGGCGTCTACGTCACGAAGGGAAGCGAAACGGCGCGAGTGAGTCACGGATGAACCTATTGCATTCCCGGCTTCACCCATCCCCGAACTTGGAGAGCCATCTGGAGACACTCTTCAATGATTCGGACACGGACACGGACATGGTTTGATCTACTGTAATTTGCTTTGCGTACCAGTTTGTCGTACTGCGAAACATTAATCGATGTTGTCCCTTGCCGTCCGTTTAGCCAGTCCCCACACTCGGTCTCGATCCCAATCTCAGGCCCCCTCCAAGTCGACCCAAACAAAAATGTTTAAACGAAAACATACACAGATAGATCTAGGATTCAACGACAGGAAACCACGGATGAACATCCGGATCCCACACCAACATGGATACATCCCAACCCGCCCACCTCCGCCATCGACGCAGGGAGCCGCTCCAGACGCCGGCACCCCGTGCAGACCCTCTATCGCTATACCAAGCCAACGTAAACCTATCAGCAACGGTCCACAACGAACGAGGCGAAACCCACCTGTTTGCGCGCATCGACCAGAGACCCCGTCCGATCGATCAAGCCACGAGATGGGTGAAGCCGGGAGTGGCGTAATAGGCTCATCGACGAGCCTATTAAGACATCCCCGGCACAACACCAGCGAGCCCGGTCCTAGTCACATCGAGACCCATCCAACGACGCCAAACACCAGCGCCTCGCACCTGCTGAACCGCCGAACATGCCACAGTAAACGCGAGAAAATTGGGGCGCCCAGCAGGTGGAAGATCAACGCCCTCGTACACGTCACAGACAACCGGCGCACCAATACAGCCGCACACAGCGCGCAACGGGTTCAGGTTCGGGTCCGTGCCCGAGTCCTGCGTCTCGTCAGCCCTGGCATCCGCGCGAACTTCCGTACCCACGCGGGGACACACCCACGGCTGAAAGCGGTGTCGGATGTCGGTACAGAGTGCGTGGAGTGTGCCAATCAAAGAGCGATTTCAGGCGGTATCGTCGTCGTCGAGAGGGGTTGTACCACAGCACTTTGATGTACTGCGGTTGTACGCACCTCTGCGATCGAGCGTTCCAGGTGGCCTAGCGAGGACGCCTGCGGGGCCCGCCACCGTCGTCCGAGCACATCAACAAACGAATCATACGACACGCCACAATTTTCGACAAAGAAACACTCGACGACGTGTCATTGCGTATACTTGTTCAGCACCAGTCCGTCCTCAAAGAGCGTCGACTAGAAATGAATCAGCGCGGAACAGAGGACGTGGCAGGCGCCGCACCTGGCATGCGGACCGGATATATGGCAGCCGTCGACCGGGTTTTGACAGCCATACTTGGACGTGGCCCATGATCTAAGATCGCGTGAGCGCAAGCGGCGCTGGACGATGTCAACCCACCTTCCAACTCGTGAGATTCGACATGCCCGCCAGCGTGCTGAGTTGCTCCGTCAAATCCAGCAGCCCCATCAGCTTGTTCCACACCACGTCCTGGTCCGGCAGCCGGATGACATACAGGGGTATAAACGAGACGAGCACGCGTGCAAACTGGGGATCAAAGGCACGCGGCGCCGGAGAATCGGGCACGGGCTCGGGGACTGGCGCCTGGCGAATGCGTCGTACGAGCTCGCGTGCGGTGCCGACGAGCGGGCGAAAGCGGTGGTATTCCTTGGACAGCTGGGTCGTCAGAAGAGAAGGAGGACAAGGTCATGAAACAAGAGCCAAGACGGAGTTTTAATCGTCTATGGTCCTCCTTGGACGCGTACAACGCGCTCTGACGACCCGGACGGCCTCGCGGGTCGTCTTTTCGGGCATCCAGCCGACGGGGATACCACACGTAGGCGGTCGAACCTCGTCGCGCGCCAAGCTGACCAGTTCATAGCTTGGAAACTACCTCGGGGCACTGTCCAACTGGGTCCGACTACAAAAATCTGCACGGTCGGGCGACCTCCTTCTCTTTTCCATCGTGGGATGGCATGCGTTGACGCTGCCTCATGACCCGGTCGCTCTGCGTGCTGCCAGAGACGGCATGCTCGCGGTGATCCTCGCCATCGGGATCGACCCGACACGGTCGATATTGTTCCACCAGGACCATGTAAGGTGGACGGTCTCTTTTCTCATCGATTAACTCGGGTTCCTCAGAATCGACATCACACGGAGCTGTGTTGGATCTTGAACTGCCTCACCCCCACGGGCGAACTGCGCCGGATGACGACGTGGAAGGTGGGCCACAATCTCGAGCGACCCATCCTGTTTCACTTTTTGCAGTCGCGACTCGCAACGTCGGGGAACGCACACGCGCAGGACAACGTAGATGAGTCGCTGCTCAATGCAGGCCTGTTCACTTACCCGGTCCTCCAAGCCGCAGACGTGCTGCTCTACAGGTGTGAAGTCTGCTTTGAACGCGACCCAGCACCCAGAACGGTCCCATGGCAATCCATGTTCCCGTAGGAGAGGACCAACGCCAACATATAGAACTCACGCCTGATCTCGCAGATATATTCAACCGCACGTTCGATACGCCCCGCTTTCCATTGCCAGAATACGTGGAAAGTCAGTGGTTCTTGTGCCAAGACGACGCACGGCTCACCCTCCCACAGCGTCATCGAAACGCATCCTCTCCCTCAAAGACACATCGTCCAAAATGTCCAAGTCCTCGCCAGATACGGCATCGCACACCCTCTTGACCGACACCTCGGATCAGACGAGGGCAAAGATTCGTGACGCGGTCACCGATTCCATCCGAGGCATCACTTACGACCCTTTCTTCACGAGCTAGTAGGCCTCAGATGCGCCTCGGCCTTATGATGCCTCTCACGGGCAAAATACCGCGCGCAATGGATTGGGGCGACAGTCCAAGGAACACCATTGACTCCAAGTCGACCAAGATCTGATTCAAGCAGTCTGGCGAGGTCGCGACGGCGCTGTCCGTAATGTTGAGCCACTGGACATTGTTGAGAGAGCCTTCCAAGTTTTACGGCATTGCCGCTCCACTGTGGGGATGTAGGTATCATACGTATCAGTGAACTCAGGAACCCTTGCCATGGAGTCGGATAGCATGCACGCCCCGCCAGTGGCCTGGGGGCATCTGAGCGTCAAGTTCCGCTGGGGCGAGGGAAGTATTCAACAGCAGTGGGTGCAGCTGACCTACCGAGAGCGCGACTCTGATCGCCTGAGACGTCGTGTGCCCGGTAGCTAATCTGATACGACATGCACGATCTCCGCCGCTGGGTACAAACAGAATATCCAAGGAATGCACTTCAAGGGTAACCTGGTTCAATGTTGCAACATTGGGCATTGGCTCATGCACTTGATTTCGCGTTTCAACTCATCTGTCTCGGTATTCGTGCTTGCGGACGTAAGTAGATAGAAGCCGTTCTTATCCGTGCGAGCTTCGTACGCTTTAGCTAGGTGAAGTGGATGCCACTCAGACTGCTCTATCCAAAACTTATCTCACCACTACGACACACAAGTCACAAAATGTGCGAAACGGATGATACATAAGGTCTAGTATCTTTCTAGTTAACTCCAATTTCTCCAAAGAAACAGTGGAACTCGTCGTTTGAAGGTGTGTACGGAGTACCCAAATTTGTCACGGAAACAACAAGTCCTTTGATCTGTTTCATGAGTGAGCATCATATATATCTGAGATCGAGCTTGGTAAACACGGACCTATTGATGCTTCGTTCAACGATTAGAGGCCACAGTAGGAGGCTTCAACCTGGATTGCCGTGCCCTCGACGCTGCCAAGTTCGTACGCATTACCATTGGTAATTTTGTTCATCGCCTCCTCAGACAGATTGAATCCCTCGACGGCATGATCCACCGCCAAAGCGTAGATAGACGTGCCTTGGTAGGTGATTTGGTAACACGTGCCGCAATTGGGCGAGTCGTAACCGGTGACGGTGTAAGCACCGCAGAGGTTGGGGAACGTGGGGAGGGATCCGAGTGTGGTATAGCCTTTGGTCAAGAGACCATTGACGCCATTGGAGCAGGCGACCTCGGAGAGAGAGAGGGATGCATCGTCGTATGTGTTGTCGTACGTGAGGAGGACTGACACTTGTGCCAAAGTGGGGAGGGCGCACGAGAAGGCAGCGGCGGCGAGAGAGATGAACTTCATGTTTAGTAAATGGGGTGGGGAGGCGGTAAAAAATTTCAAGAGCTTAGAACTGTCTGTGTGGGTGGGCTGAGGGATGTAGGTCATCGCAGGTCATCCTTTATACGTTCTACGCGTGAACCTGTGCGAGCCAGCTGCTGAGCTGATGCATCAGAATACAAGAAAGACACCTTCAATACTTCACGTTCGGAGATTAGATGCAGCGAGGTATCAAGTTGGAGCATAGCTACGGCACTATGCGCCAGCTCACCCCCGGATAATTCCCGTGCTGAAGCCGCTCCTCAGACTCTAGAGGACCACGAACCTACACTTGAACAGCAGCGTAGAATAGACCTAGTGTTCGACTTCAATTAGTTGTGATCCTCCTCTTCCGCCCGACACCTCTGGAGAGTATGCGAGTTGTATGTAGATTCCGTGGGCGCGTGGACTTGATATGGTCATCTTGCTATCCACCCTCACCGATCATATCGGAAACTTCACCGACAGGATGGCTAATTATTGGTACCAATACTTGCGCCGACAAGTCCGAGTCTTTCAATGGGAACGTGGCTTTTTTCTACAGGGGGAAGACTCACCGGCCTCAGAGAAGAAGTGTCCTTCCGGCCCCACGAACTTGCAAGGTTCGGATAACTGACCGCGGAGGTCAAATAACGGCAGGACTGCCACTTTTCTTGATGGATGGATGACCTCAGTGCGTGTGAACCTGGCCAAGCAGATTCAATGCCAGATAAATGTATATTCACCGTGCAAGCTACAGTGGGTAGCCCAACCGTTGCTTCTGGAAGACCACAGCAAATGCCAGCATGTGGATCGGAATGAGGTATCTCGGAGTCATTTTGAACGCCGGGCCGTACCAGGCCCATACGGCCTGTATTGGATCGAACTACCTGGAACATCCATGTAACTCTTGCAAACAAAGTTTCTAGTGGATTCAGATGACGATCCGAAGAATGCATTGACTCCAGCCTCCATGTTGGCCAAGATCTTGTTGAAAGCTGGCCCTGGTTCGGTATTTAATCTAGTGTTCGTTCCGATGAACATGCATCTAGATTCACGTACACATCTCCTTTCAACTTTGGCCATCCGCCTATGCCGGTGCTTGGGTACAAGAGTGGTCGGATCAGGGCAACTTCCGACGCAGACGTGCAAGCCTTGCGCGACTCAAGTAGGTAACATAAAAATACTTTATCCCACTGCCACACATCACGGGCCACTGGGCGGTCACGGAGACCACGAAGTGCATCAAACGAATAATATGTCCCGGGCCACCCAAACGGAAGTTACGATACCCACAATCGTTTGAAAGTATGTGTCAAGTATCCGAATCTATCGTGCAAGCAAAGGGTCCTTTGACCTATTTCATCATTCAGCGTTATATACGTCACAGAATGGGCTGGAACACGGACTTATTGATCTCTGATCCGATGATTAGAGCCTGCAGAAAGAGTCGTCGACTTGGGTCACCGTAGCCTCAATTCTGCCAAAGCTCAACAGCCTCCCCGTTGGCAAGTATGTTCATCGCTTCCTCCGACACAACGAACCCTTCGGTCGAGATGTCCACCACCAAAACGAAGATGGATGTGTTACCGTACGTGACTTCATAACACATGCCGCATGCAGGCGAACCCCAACCAGCCACTACGTGAGAACCCCCGACATTGGGGAAATTGGGGAGCCGATAGTGGAATAGCCTTCAGGCCCGAGACAGTTACGAGCAGGGCAGTTGAAGTTGGGGCAGGGGAGGGGGATCGGAAGACTCGGATTGTCGTACTCCGTGTTGTATGAGATGGTCACCTGTGCAAAGGCAGGGAGAGCGAGAACAAAGGCAGCGGTAGCAGTGAGAGAGATATACTTCATGACCATGGTAGGGCAAGATGAAGAAGCGACATATATGGGAGCTCAATTGTTTGTGCAGAGACTGAGGGAATGGAGACCCCATCGTTATGTTGTCCATTTATGCGTTCCATGCCTGAACAGCATCACGCCAACTGGTGCACATGAATGCGGGAAAGTACCTTCGGTACTTTACACATTTGGAAAGCTCATAACGCCAAACCGTCGGGACCCTTTCCTGCACTTGACAGACTAGCTTAGCTTACCGAGCTGTCGGTGGGGCAAGACCACTGGCGGTGGCTTGTCCCTTCTGTATACCAGCGATGGGTTCTGTAGACATGGCTAGTAACATCAGCAGTCACCAGATGTCTGTTTCCGTGCTGAAACCTCCTCACTGTAGGGCGCGACTTCCTGTTCAACTCCACAAGCCCGTTTGTGAAAGTCTGGTCCTGATACTCATCCGATTCATCCAACAGGAAGACAATTTCTCTACAGGGACCTGTCCGATGGCAGTGTCAATGCTCTTCATTAATGGACACTAAATGACGTCCCGGAAGACGGTCTCCCGTACGTTTGGAAACCTGATGAAGCACATTCATTGGATGAACCAACGCTCGTCTCGTTTCGAAAAAATGGTCAGTACCTGCATGGTCAGTACACCTGGATACAAGGTGTCACAATAACAGCTGAACCTGACGCACGGATTGCGATTAGAATCGATGAGTACGGCAATTTGGGGGGCTGTGTGGTGATGGGACCTGCCACTGCGACATGTCGCTCCCAACGCGCCCATACAACGCCTATACCACGCCCAGCGTAAGCCCATGTGTGCAAGGATCGACGCGAGACCGTGCGCGGCGGTG
>JBBPLN010000626.1:0-15988 GCA_038089815.1 Sutorius eximius | reverse complement strand
TAAGGCTTGATTTCGGGTGCGGACCAGCCCGTCACTGGGTGAAAGGTCGTGATGGCCATATGGTCGCTAAAGGTCTGTCTGGCGTCAGCGGGGGCCGGGCGGATGTGGGGAGGGATTCACCGCGCCGAAATGGAGCGCCGCGGGATCTGGCAGCGCCTTGGGTGTCCCGGTGAGCTTGATCGACAACTTGGCGATCTGTACACGTTTCGGTCGACGATCACCTCGTGAGATGGAATGTACATACGTCTAGCACCGCGAGTCCAGCGTCCTCGTGCTCATCGAGACGTATCTTGTAGGGTGTTTCCGTCTCGACCGTCATCGTCTGGGATGTTTTGGTTGTAGTACTGCTACCCGTAACCCCACCTCTTATCTATCCATACACACGAGTCATTTCAGAATCGACGTACGAGTCACGTTCTCTATCGTTTTACGTGTCCGCATAAACATTTTACAGAGCGTTCGGCGCAATATCCGATGACACGAATGAATACGAGAAGCAATGCCAGGTCTGAGTGTGGGACCAGGCGGCCGAAAATTTGAGCATTGCGTCGGGTCGTCCGTCATACGAAATGACATGGCGTTGTGTATCATCGGACGATCCGTCACGCGTCACCGGTCATCGATTTATCCGATAGGCTTCAGCGCTGTGGCGTGCTCGACGCGCCATCTGTGAGATCAAAGCCTGCCCGTGCACATCTCCCCCTCCGCGGGGATCGACCCTGGGCGTGTAGGGTTTTTATCACAGTTCCGGGATATCATTGCCCCCAAACCCAAAGTGTTCGACGAAGAAATACAGGTACAGCGTGGGTAAAGTAAGAAGAGTACAGAACTAGGCCCCGATATGTATATACAAGATACGTTGATCCAATGGTACGCTATTCGCCAATTTTTTCATCGTCCTATTCAATGCCAACGCCGCACGGGTATGGTCCAGACGACCAGACTCGTCCTTGATATAATCGTAAAATGTGGATGCAATCTTGACCGTCTCAGCATCGTCCACTGCCCACATCGTCCCGATCACAGAACGAAACCCGGCAAATTGCATCGCTGATGCCAGATGGATAACCTCGTCCGGGCTCTCTTCATCCCCGACTGTCGTATGACATGCGGAGAGGTAAGCAAACTCAGGATTCTCTAGATTGCATTGGGAGATTTGCTGAATGGTGAAGTGTCCGTCGTGGAGAGCAAACCCAGACTCGAATGGTTTCTGCCGGTTAGGTATACCATGACATGCAAAGTGTGCCCAGTCGCTCTTCCCAAGCTCCTTGGTGACGCGCGAGATGCTGGATTGTGCATCTTCGAAACGTGTGAACGTGGCGAGGCCGTTGATACGCCGATCAACATTCGCCAGTTCGGTGCTGACCGAAATGAGTTCTTTCTCCCCGACAGCCGCTGCATAACCTATAGCAATGAATTGTTTCGCTTTTTCGACAGTATGCGAGAGGTCGTTGTGTCGAGAACGAATAAGGGCAGTAAGAGTGGGAGTGTAGGATGATGTGTAGAGGTCAGCGAGACCTTGGTGGCTTGTCCTATACGGACCGGCGGCGTGCAAAGGCAGAAGAGAGAACTCGGCGGTAGAGCACCACCAGATGCGGGAGTGGCGTGGGTGTACTGTCTGCAGGAAGTCGACGATGGGGGAAACAACATCATCCCAGAGTCTCCGCAAGAATAGGCAAAGCTCTCTTGTCACATCCATCGACTTTGCATCCTCGGTCAAGGTGTGGAGATCGGATGATAGTTTCCGAACCTCTGATTTCGTAATTGGCAACGGAATATGAACAGGATCCCTCTCGATTAGGACAATGAGAGCATCACAGCCATAGTCGCTTGCGTTGACAATGATAACAGGGCCCTCACGGGCTGCCCACTGAAGGTCGGAGAAGAGAGAGGGGAGAAGGAAACGCGAGAAACTGGGCAACTTGCGGATATTGGACACAACTTTTTCGAGTTGGAGATTGAGACTGCATAGCCGATTGTGCTGATCATCGGCAGGCATATTAAGGGTATTCTGAATTTTCGTGGTCAGCTCCTTGAACTCGTCTGCTAATTGTGAACCATCCGAGCCAGATACAATGAGATCCTCAAGCGACAGACGGAGACGAGACAACTGGGACCAAAAGACGGCCCGACCCTGTTCAAGGAGTTCGACTGCTTTCGTGACGGAGTTGTTGCGAAGGCAGGCTGAGAATGCATCGACGGCGAGTGATGATGCATGGCCCTTGAATATATCAAGATGTCGAGGTAGGGATGGTAGGGTGGCCAGGTGATGCGAAAGTAATCGAAGAGAAGTTTCATATGCAAGAAGCATTGTGGGATGCTGAAAATGTTCAGCTGCGCGAATCCATGCCCTTGTAGCGGATAGATCGGAAGAAAATACCATCCGGGATGCATGTGCGAGCCGTACATAGAGACTAAATATCTCTTCCCGGTCCTCTGTGCAATGTGATTGTTTGAAGCGAGAATGGAGGTTGATTGTAAGGTGGTTCAAGGACATTGACCGGTCTGGGTGTCCAGACGGACGGAGCGCTAGTGCCTCTCGACCGAGGACAATGGCCTCGTCGAGGTCTTGCATTGCCCCGAGCTGCTTGTACCGAGTGGAGAGATGAACCGCGAGGTTGCTCAAGGGCGTTGACCGGTGTCCAGGTGGACAAAGTTCCAGTGCCTCCATTTCGAGCGCTATCACTTCATTAAAGCAGTCGACCCCATCTCCTTGTACAAACTTGGCGAAAAGGGATTCTGCTCGTGAATGCAACTCTTCGATTGGTCGATGCTAATCAGTCCACCTCTCCCTGCCATCCGCAAAGAGAGACACGTACTTGATGTATCCATGTGGGTTTGGACTTGATGTGCTGTGAAGAATGAAACCGGCAATGACGCCCACCGTTCATGACTTCGACCGCCCATCCCACCCACCCATGCGTAAAAAAGCGAACCCCCATCGGTCTACCCAACGATCGAGCCCACCGTACTCCGACGACGATGTACTCTGGCACACATACCCGGCCTCCTCGACGTCTACAACGTCCACCATGGACAGTAAGACGAGCGCGACTGGGGCATGCCCTTTCAATTTCCTGGGGTTGGGGGCCACCTCTTCATCTTGCAGGCCACCCTCACACTCGCCCCCTCGACGTTGGCGCTTGAGCCATTGGTCGTTGCCAAGGCACATAAAACTTTAGGTGCATCCTCTTTCCCTCCCCCTGCTCATCCCATCTCCAGGTATGCACTCCTCGTGATGCTGACCGTCCAGCCTACCATTGGCCCCCCAAAATAATACTGCTACCCCATAAAAACAAATCCCATCGAATAAAGTACACGTTGACCCGTCCACCGCCGAAAAACCTGACTCGCTGAAGACAAGCTTCAACGAGATCAAAACAAAAATTGGTCGTCGATACCAAGACTTGTCGTCTTGCTTGCCATTTCCCTTCCCCCGCTCTGCCAGGATTGCCTCATTGTGACACCATACTCGTCCTGATCCGGAAAAACATCGTCCAGTGAACCCCCCGTCGCCCATCCGAC
The DNA here is from genome assembly GCA_038089815.1 of Sutorius eximius. Lineage (NCBI taxonomy): Eukaryota > Fungi > Basidiomycota > Agaricomycetes > Boletales > Boletaceae > Sutorius > Sutorius eximius. The sequence continues at coordinate 12,463 of JBBPLN010000626.1, read as the reverse complement.
ACCTGCATGACCCCCGCAGAAATATTTGGTCATACAAGTCGTCTCCCTACTCCGCAGCTTGCTCGACTTGTCGTTCCTCATCGACCCAACACCAGACGAGCCACGCAGCTAGGGAACTGCAGGGGTACCAGGTGCCCGAGGAAGGGCGAAAAGTTGATGGTGTCGGCTGACCACAGACGGTCCGCTTTATACATACTATCTGAGAACAACTTGTCGTAAATTTCCAAAAGAACGATGGTACCGAGATGCGAATCCAAGGAGGTGCTCGGCGAGAATGCATGTATCGTCCGCCTTGATCCTGTTCCATCCTGTTCCATGAGGGCAACATTTCCAGCTGCCGGAGCTACAGCCGTCACCTCGCCAGAACCAGGTTTGCACGGATATTCTACACTTGCAATGACTGACAGTGAAACTTGGACGAGAAGGACGCTGAGCAAGAGGACATGGGTCCGAAAAAGACATCGAAGAGAATATCTGATTCTTCTTCCAATAGGTGAACGACGACGAACTGGAAAAACCATTGCCAATTTGAGGTCGAAATTTTTTGCTTTTCCAGTACACGTCCCTTGGTTATTGCCCATGGACACGAGAACACTAATCGTATAAATGGCTGAAAGTCGTGATACAATTTCGAAAGTCCCCTCACTTCATAAGCTCACCCGTCGTCCGTCAAGGGCATCAGGATCCTGGATAATCCCCTCGCTGCTCCCTGGCTTGTCCCATAGCCTCAGTGTCGGTTGTGACAGAGCCATTGGCTTCGCCAGCAACTATGGATGCATATTGGGATACAAGGACGGGTCTGGTGGCGATAATGCACTTATCCTGACCGGAGGATCCTTTCTTCCACTAGATGTCTTGTGGTGGAAGGTTGAGTGTCGGTTTCTGAGAAGAGCAGCAAAGTACGAATGGTAAGGTCACTGCCACGATGGGTGCGAACAGAACTAGTATCGACTCGTTGGCCAGGACAAATGACTACAGAACCAGTCTCGTAGAGCTAGACCAACATGTCAATGGAAGGAAATTTGGTAACGTACCCCACCCAGATGCGAGACAGTGGAGAAGGGAAGATATTCTTCTAGTGAATAACAATGCCAAACAATCTCGAACAGAGTCCCTTTTTGTTGGGACCGTCATGTCGACACATACGCTAGGGAAGCGCAAGGCGAGGAACGAGGAGACCAAGTCACACAGCGATCATGGCCATGGGTGGGTGCGCCCGAGTCAGAAATAAGACATGACTCATCGAGATCGACAGTTCTACGCTCTTTGTGTCTAATCTGCCATATGACGCGACATCGACCGATCTTCAGACCGTCTTTTCCGATCTCGCACCCGTGCGTTCCGCATTCGTGGTCCTCGAGCGTGGCTCTGGTGTCTCCAAAGGCGTCGGATATGTTTCTTTCTCCATCAAGGAGGATGCTCAGACAGCGTTCGAATCGATCACAGACAACGGCCTGACTATCAATGGGAGACATATACGAGTTCAGTGGGCGGAAAATAAAGTAATCTCGTGCTGCGTTCTTCTCTTTCCTGTCATTCCTCACTACTTTCCTAGTCGAAGAGCAAGACACGGGACCAGCCGCAGACAGACAATGTGAACAAGGAAAAGGAGACTCCTGTGCCACGTTTGCAAGCGCAAAAGGCAAACGATTCCCTTGCTATTCGAACGATTGTTGTGTCCGGATTGCCATCATCGATCAACCATAAAGCCTTGTGGAAGAAATTCCGAAAGTTCAAGGGTGCAGAGGATGTAGAATGGCCATTAAAAACCACAGGGGGTGAAGATTTGTCAACAGGTAAGCTCTCGGGTTCCTTTTTTCATTTCGGAAAGTAATGGACGCAAATCTAGCACATGTACTGTTCTCGTCATCCAGCCTTGCCCAGGACTCTGTCAGCAAACTCCATGCTCACGTCTTCAAAGGAAGCCTACTTTCTGTCACACTGAAAAAGCGACTTGACAGCCTTGCCAAGACAGCTATCAAAAGTAGGACCATTTCTTGACTCTTCATCCCACCATTCATTGATATTTGTCGTTTACCCTTCATCATCACCTGCAGAGACCACCACCGGAGCTGTGCCGAGCCGAGCAAGTCGCCTCATTGTCCGGAACCTCCCCTTTGACATCACCGAACAAGATTTACGAGCCATCTTTCTTCCGCACGGTCCTATCCACTCAATCCATATTCCATTAGTGGAAGTCGATAATCCTGAGGCCGACGACGATGCGGAAACCAAAAGACCCTCTCGGACACGTCGATCCAAAGGTTTTGCATTCGTTTGGATGCTGAGCAAGAAAGACGCTGAATCTGCCCTGGAAAAGTGTAATGGGATGAAAGTTGTTGCTGGTATGGCGAGCGATATCGTTTCGGACAAGCAAAAGAGAAAGAAGCAGCGTCGGGAAGAGAAGAGGCACCAACACACTAAGACCGATGCTGGTGAAGAGGAGGAAACGATAGAGGAGTCCACACAGACCAGGGATGGGGGTAAAGAGCGGGTCATTGCGGTTGACTGGGCACTTGCTAAGGAAAGATGGACTAAAGAGAAGGAGAAGCTGGGAGCAGCGGCTGATGAGGCGCAGAGTGACGTGGAGATGGATGAGGCAGACAGCGAGGCGAGCGTGGGCGGGGAGAGCGGAACTGACGGCGAACACGAGCGACCAGGAGTGTACGAGGATTCTGAGGAAGATACCGGCGAGGACGAAGGGGAGGATGGCGAGGACAGCGAGGACGAAGAACCTCTTGAGCGCGACGGCGATGACGGGCCATCCAAAAAACCACAATTACCCCACACCGATACCGGAAACACACTCTTTATTCGTAATATTCCGTTTGCTGCCACGGAGGATGAAATACGAACGCTGTGAGTTTTTCTTTCTTTGTTCCCCCACAATACACCATTCATGAATCCAGATTTCGAGCCTTTGGCCCGCTTCGCTATGTTCGCCTCGCCGTCGACCCCGAAACTGAGCGTCCCCGCGGAACTGGATTCGCGTGCTTTTGGAAGAAGGAAGATGCTGACAAGGCCATCCAGCAGAGTGAAAATTTGCATGCCGAGACCACGGGCACCCATGCACAGGTGAGTATACACTTACGATTGGGAAATACGGATCCAATTATAATCTCACAGCCTTCCAAAAACCCATTTTCCCTCCCTTCCCTTCTCACTCCTGATCCGTCAGTGGACCTGGCAAAAAATCTGGTATTACACGGTCGAACCCTTGATGTCGTCCGCGCGGTCACGAGAGAACAAGCGGTGAAACTCAAAGAAGATGGCGAAAAAAGTCGAGAAAAGCAGGACAAACGAAATCTCTACCTATTGCGGGAAGGAGGTATTCATTCCCCTCGCTTTTCCGACTTCTGGTTAAAGACATTCTAGTGATTCTGCCCAACAGCCCAGCGGCTGAGACAATTCCCCAGGTCGAACTTGAGAAGCGTACAAATTCCTTCAATGCCCGCAGGACGATGCTCCGCAACAACCCCTCTCTTTATGTTTCCAAAACCCGGCTCAGCATACGCCAAATACCGTTATTTGTCACCGAGCGTGTTCTCAAGCGACTCGCGATCCACAGCGTTCGGGAATTCAACACGGACGTCAAAGAGGGCATCCGGGAAGACCTCAGCCCCGAGGAACTCACTGAACCTATCAAAGCTGAAGACCAAAACGGCGAGGACGTCATCAAGGAAGAGCAGGACACCAGTGTGAAGAAACGCAAGGCAAAGGCGGTCCCACTTGCGAGCGTCAAGCAGGCCAAGATCGTGCGCCAGGTAGATCGTGTCGACCCTGTCACCGGCAAAGGCCGCAGTCGCGGTTACGGGTTCATTGAAATGCAGACACATGCCGATGCGCTACGCGTGCTGCGATGGGCTAATAATAATGCTGATGTTGGAAGGCTTCTCGATAAGTGGTGGAAAGAGGAGCTTGCGGATCTCGTCGCGAAGGAGAAAAGCAAGGGAAGCTCTGACGAGGCGAGGCTAAAACGCATGAAGGATGAAATGGAGGCCCCACCAAAGGCCGCCAAGGGAACCCTTATCGTGGAGTTTTCTATCGAGAATATCCAGGTTGTACAGCGCCGAACGGCGCAAAGGGAGAAATTGGTGTGTCATGGACTTAGGGCGAAGATGATGATGCTTACTGCATTTTATAGTCCCAATCACACAAGAAGTCTAACCCAGGTAGTACGGAAGAACCTCCATCCAAGAAGCGTCGTATATCATCCGACCAGACCAAGCCTATCAAGACAGTGCGGATTAGGGAGGAGTCGGTCAAGCTGGGAAAGACTATCGGACCTGTGATAGGCCGGAAGAGACGAGCGAGGGCTAGTAAGAGTGCTCGGTAGTAGACCTCACGCTAATGTTTGTTGGAACACGCTTGAGTCTGACTCCCAAGTCTACCTGCCATCAGATGGGAAGGACTTTTGCGTTTAACATCACACTAAAACCGTGGATGCTAGTAAAGCGCATGCAAAACACATGACCAGACAACCTCCAACTAGGCTGCCATCATTTGTCCTGACATCCTGGCTGTTCAAATTCTTGTTAACAACAGAACGACGACATGGAAGAAAAGGTGGGCAAAGCCTGGTGGACGGAAGGAATGTAACTGAGTTGGTAACGCCTTCCTCACTCTCGATGTCCACCGTGGCGAGTGTCACTGTACTGTGGGTACATATGATCCAGGGGCAGGATACTACTGAACCTTGAGCCTTGAGCTTGAGGTCGTGGAATGGAAACGACCCAAGTCAAGCCGGCCACAGAAATCATGAGGTTTGCGTGGGATGAAGTTTCAAAAACAAAAACAAAGTTGGATGCACTGTGGCACAGCGAGGCATGAGTGGAGCCTGTGGACAGTGCAATGTCTCCGGACGAGCGACGTAAGCAGGCAGCAGTGCCTCTTGTCTTGGTGCCACCACCTCATTGCCTGCCCTTCCCACACTGCTCATCCTTGCCCATTTCAGTGCACCTGCCCAGCACACCCTGCCCCCACTCATGTTCTGGCACCTCATAGCTCCCTACCCCTGGGATCCAGAGTGTGCAAGTCTGACTGCACACACATATGTGAGGTGTTCCCACCCACCCTTGCAGCTCACACCATACCCAGTAAGTCAGGCTCCTATCCTGGGCTGAAGAGCACTTTGTGCTCTTCCCCACATATACCCTCTCGGCCTCCTCTCCTCTCAACCCTGCAGACAGAGTGATATCCAAAGAGATGAGATCAATTAGATGAGATAGTACATATGTAAAGGGAGCAAGTAATAAGATGCATCCCAGTTTATGCATTTTCATGATACAGTATATGACAAATGAAATGAAAACAGTTCCAATGGACTGTATCTTCCAATAGTAATACTTATTCATGTTTGTCTCCAGTTTAATGCATGATCCAGCATTGAATGTCAGATGCTTTGCATGTTTGAGAAGTACAGAAGTTACAGCCTGCATGAATCATCATATTTAAACTACACTGAAGTCAAGTTAGTATGCAAAGAGCTATATTATTTGAGCAACCTTACATAATGGATGAGACACAATCACATCCATGATCAATTTCACTTTTTCATTTCTGTCATTAGCAGCAGAATATTTGGCAAACAGCTGCTGCTCATTCAGTTTCTTGGATATATGAGCAGCTAATTCAGATGCTTTGTATTTTTCTACTGCCAAGTTGTAGGGATCTTGAGATTTGTTGTTTTGTGCAAGAGTGAAGGAGCATTGAAGAAGCAGTGCCTGAACTAGAAAAAAGAGATATGCTGACTGTGAAAAATTTGCACCAACCAACTTACTGATGCCATTGTAAAGAACCTCTTTCCATGTATTAGCATTTTGTGTGGCCTAAAATATATAATGGGTTAGCAAAACAAATATACAAATATTCTTAGATACAGTATATGTACATGCCTGTGATATGACCTCTAGTTCAGGGAAAGAATCCTAAGGATAGGAGATTATCTTTGGCAAATATACATTATAAAGAAGACAATGAAATTTTTACCAGCTCAGACTCTGGTGTAGTCAGGATCTATCAAATATTAATTCTTGATGTATAGAGCATAATGGTAACAACTAACTGCCTATGAACCATAAGTAAAAAATGTTTAGATTGTCATACATAGATGTCATACCTTCTACATAAGTATCAATATAATATGATTGTGAGCAGCATCATGATGTTGGATAACAAAGCCAACTTACATCCTATGGGTGGGTCAACTCATGATTCTTGAAAGAGGAAGACAATACTTACCAGCTGATTTTGGAATCAAATAATGTAATATTCATTGAGTATGTTATTTTTGCCCAGATGATAAAATTTTTGCAAATTGAGAATGAAAGAATAATTTTCATAAGAAAGGTGACATTTGTATATTGATTCAACAGCTTACTTTCTATATTAACAAAGAGTGGTAGGTTAGCTCATATATAATCAATCTTGGCATAGTACTCACTGCCTATCAGGAAAAGAAAATGAATAGTGAAGTATAAACTTGAAAATAATTTACTTGCCCTCTATTCATGGAAAGAAAGACATGGAATTTATTGTTAACAAATATAATTCTATGTATGCAAGAGTACTTACAAGCTATTAGAAAAATTATCATAGAAAGGGAGAGAATGAAGGAAACATCAATAGAGTTTTATTTTGACTTCAAAATAAAAGACTTACTTCCTATTAGTGGAGTAGCAACAGAAAGCATGTTCCATTGACAACTTTCTTATTCAAAATCTATATTAAATCACTTACCCCCTTTTAACAACAAAGCAGCAGTGGACATTCTTATCAGCAGCATTCTTATTTCAAAGCTATACTAAAACACCTACTTCCTATTAGTAAAAGACAATATATGTCATATTATCAGCAACAATCTTGCTATATTCTGATAGTAAAATACTTGCAGCCTATGAATCACAAAACAGTAGGAGATACTCCCATCAGTAGTATCCTCATTTATATATATTAGATCACTTACTTCCTGTCAAAAGTAGGGTGACAACAGATATAATTATGAATAGAAATTTTATTTCAAGTCACATTAGATCACTTACTCCCTATCAATGAAAGTGTAGAGAGAGAGACACAGCTACATTAACAACATTTCATTTTCAATTTTCAAATCACTTACTCGCTGTGGATGAAAAAGTGTGACTATTAGAACATTCTTATTCATATCCATACCAAACCACTTACAACCTAACAATGAAAAATAATAGTGGAAATAGTTGTTAGAAGGTTGCTTATTTCAAATCAATAACAGACCCCTTACCCCCTATTGATGGAGTCACAGGGAAAGAGTGCTTATCAATAACATCCATTTTAAATCTTCATTAGGCTACTCACCCCCTATAGTATTAGAGGATAATAGAAGATATACTTATCAGTTTCTTGCTTTAGATTTATATTAAATTACTTACAACCTGTCAATAAAAGAGCAGGAGGCAAGATTAGCAGTATGTTTACTTTAGATTCACATTAGACTACTTACCCACTATGAAACAATAGGCAGCAAGAAGTATATACATACATTAGCAGCATTCTAATTTGTTTATATTTAACCACTTACTTGCTACCAATAAAGTGCAACACAAAACATAGTTGTTGAAAGCACCTTCACTTTAGCCTTATATTGGATTACTTACCCACTGCAAGTATAGGAGTAGCAATGAATGTGATCAATGTGAGTGTTTCCATCCATTTACATTAGGTTACTTACTCGCTATAAATAAAAGAGCAGAAAACATGTTTATTAGCAGATTGGTTATTTCAAATCCATATCAGACCACTTACAATCTAACAATATGTAAAAATGTAGCAAGATCAGTCACTTGATATTTCAAACTTGCTTCAGACCACCCACATACTAATGAATAGAAAGGATGAGGGATAATTAGGAGCCACATTATGTTTTAAATTCATGTTGAATCACTTACTAGCTGTCAATGAAATGGTGGCAAGGGGAATGATAATCAGAACAATTTTTATTACAAGTTGACATCAGACTACTTACCCCCTATTAATACAAGAGCAGCAGGAAACATGACCATTAGTAACATTCTCATTTCAAATTTCATTGAGCAACTTACACCCTTTTAGTAAAAATATGCAATGAGTATGGCTATCAAGAACATTCTGACCTCAAGTCTCCATTAGACCACTTACCCACTATGAATGACAGTGCAGAAGGTCATTAGTAGACTTTTTATCTCTTATGTCCATTAGACAACTTACAAACTAATAATAAAGAATGGTAGAACAGAAACTTTTTCAGCATTTTCTATTTAAATTGAGTTTTCATCACTTACACCCTATTAATGAAACAACAATGGAAAACACAGTCATCCAATTATTTCATTCAAATTCATATTAAACCACTTACTCGCTATGAATGAAAAAGCAATAAGAAATATGGCTATTAGTAGCATCCTTAATTCATGCCCAGCCACCTACATCCTATGAAAAGAAAGTAATGATATGATATGTTTATTAGTTATATTTTTTGTCTTGAATCCACATCAGACTACTCACCCCCTATTGGTAAAGAAGCAATGATAGGCATCCTTATTAGTAGCCATTATTATTTCAAGTCTATAATACATCACTTACTCTCTATCAGTGAAAGAGCAAAGGGGCATGTAGTTATTAAAAGTATCTCAATTTAGATCCACCTTGGATGACTTACATCCTATGAATAAAACAGCAATAGAATGAAACATGAACATTCTTATCTTAAGGTCATTTTAGCCCACTTACCTCCTATTGAGAGATAGCAGAAGGTGAGATTAGTGGTCCAACTTCACAAACATATATATCATACTACTTACTCCCTATCAGCAAAGATGCTTATTAGCAATGTTTCCTTTTAAATGCATTCAAACTACTTACCCACTATGAATATCAAAGTGGCAGAAGATATAATCATTAGTAGCACTTCATTCTTTTTCAAATTTATAGTGAACTACTTACACCCTGTGAATTAAAAATGGCAAGCACAGTTATAAGTTGTATTTCCATTTTAAATCTACATCAAGCCACTTACTTCCTGTCAGCATTATAACATAAGGATACACAATCATCAGTAATATTTTCTTCTAGTTCATATTAGACCACATACAACCTAACAATGGAGGGCAAGAAGACAGGCCCATCAGTAGCTGTCTCCTTCATTTCAATTTTACATTAAATAACTTACAAACTATGTATGCAATGGAAACAGAACAGATGATATCAATATTAATTGTTTTGTTTAAACATGGCACTTACATTCTATTAGGGCAATGAGCATGAGTCTGGGATATTTTATACATGTGATCCATCACATACCAACTATGGCCACAACAAAATCATTACCCATTAACTTCATGTTGAAATTTCATATTGTTATACTCACCTGGACATTATAAAAGATATTTCAGCTTGATAATACAGTGTAAATGTGATTGGAAATATTACCCTTGTATGTGGAAGCCAGCTTGCCAATGCCCTACACAAGTCATGGTCCTCCTTTGTGGCAACACGAAAATCAACATAGGGCACCAATGCACTTGTTATCATTAATGTATATACTGTCCATCATTGAAAACCAATACACTTACTATCGAATTGCATACTCAATGCACAGCAAGACATTCTTTCCCTGGGCAGTAACCAATAGTATCTGCAGTGCCTCATCATTCAAGGCAGCTGCTGTCTCTTCCAACAATATGGCACATCCTGCATCAGATGTATCCATGTCTGAGTCACAAGTCAATTGAATGTACACTAAATGAGATGGTATACTTTGCACAAACCCTCTAGCTTTGCAAATCTTTTGGGAGGAAATGGCATCTTCTGCAAATCATCCCACACATTTTGCTGGGCAAAAATCTGATCAGCATGCTCCCTTTGCCTAACAAGTTGTTCCTCTGGAGAAAAGGGTAGAAACTCAGGTGTAAATGCTTGTGTCACAAGTGCATCCCACTTAGTAAACAGTACCACAACTGGCACTGACATTCAAGGCAATCAGCTTAGGAAACATTACTAACAAGATTTTATTACCTTTTTTGGTATCACATTCATTGAAAAATCTCTCTTCTGCAGCACTAATGGCCCTATGGCTTTGATCCATAGGAATGCAGTACCTACTTTTGTTCCAAGCTTTTGATAATTAACACAAGGCACCCACTCACCATATGGCATGGATTTGCTTTTTGAGAAAAGTTGTACTGGTATGCTCTGTAACAAAGTTCTTCATCTCCTCAAACTCATCCTCATGCCCAGCTTCAAACCCAGGAGAGTCGTGAAAGATGAATTTCTGGTTGCTTCTGAAAACCATTTCATGGTTGATATCATGGTATCCACGCTGTGAAAGGTAGGTATGATGAATTTAAAGCCACCACACAGTTATTTAATTTGGCTGAGACTCGCCTCCCTGCATCCCTCAATTGCAAAATCAATCTAATCACGACGACAGCATCAACATCCATCATACACCAGTTAGAACAATCGCACCTTTATTCCAGAATCATCATAGACCTCCGGATACTCTGTCGAGTCACAGAGCCTCTGGAGAATGGTCGTCTTCCCGGCATTTGCCTTCCCAATGATGAGAATCCGAAATCGCCCAAATTTCTTCATGAGGTTTGGGTTGACATGCTGCATGAAATCGGCAACCTTTGGAACCTTCAGCCGAGTGTTGCGGATGCTTGAGTTCCCGATGGATGGCTCGATCGGGACAGGGTCCATGACTTGTTCCTCGGGTGCAGCTGAGTCTGCGTGTTGTGTCTTGAGAGTGACTGCGTCAGTGGCTTGGACTTGGACCAGGGTGTTCGCGCCATCCGAGACGGCACCGCGTTGCGTGTTAGCTTCGTCGGAATGTGGAGTAGGCGCTGGGACCGAGTTTCCACCAGCGATACGGGATCGGACGCGCTCGATCTGCTTCTTTAGAGTAGCTTTCATTGAAGAAGTAGCCGAGAGAACTGGGAGATATGTGGAGCGCGACTAGTGCTTTGGGAGATGGTAGATTAGAGCAGAGATGGGTCGTGGGAGTACGAGCGGCGCAAAGAGATATGCTGTGCCAGCATAAGTGGCCGCTTCCCTTTTGAGCTCACCAAACTTTTGAGTCTTCTGTGCGGCGATGCAGCCCTGATCTCCCTTTAAAGATCCAACAATACAACCTCCTCCATCACTGAGAATGTATCAAAAATCAGCCCCTTCATTCGGCACCGTACGGGAAGGGTGTGTGGTCTGGTGTGCAGTCCGAGCTGAGGTCTTTATGTTTTAGGATGACCAGGGAACAGTTGCCTTGCGCCGAATTTGAGAGGGCCAGCCTTTGGGAGGCCTAGCTTCATGGGCCTAGTAGCAGCGAAATGAGCCTGATTGAACAGAGTCGGGAACAAAACACGGATAGTAGAAAACATCGATTTCGTGTCACATCAAACAAGAACCTGCGGCTACTATCATAGCCCGGCCCAACGACAGTCATGATTTTGCAATTTTACCCGAGCCATGAGAGTTGCCCGCGGAAACAGTTTCCGCGCAAAACCAAACTGGCTCAAACCGTGAGATCGATAGATCACCCTATGACCTGGCCTGATACCGTGTTCATGACGAACCAGAGAGTTAACAGGTATCGAGAATCTGATCGAACCCGACGCGCCAAGTCTGACGCTGTTCCCCTCAAGGGACCTCTTCGGGGTTCGGTCGTCGTCTTGTCACTGACTCTTGTCTCGGGGCGATCGAGTGATCGCGATGGCGCGTGGATTGCCCAACCTTTGCTTGTTGCAGTTCAACATCATCAAGGCAGTGGTGGATAAGGCGGCTGCAAAGTGGGGAACCATCGATATCCTCGTAAATAATGCGGGCGTCGGCATGCCGGGTCCGCTCGAGGAAAGCGGATGAGTTGGGAGCCTGTTGTGTTCGTTGGCTTGATGTGGTATTGCCATACATGCGTAGACGTAAGCCCAAAGCGACTCGACTCGGAAATGTTGACCTCTGAGGCTTCTGGAACAAGAAAGAAGCGGGACCGTCGTTATTGCTGGGAGCCGCAGTACGTGGAGGGCAGATATAAGAGTGCTTATTTCGATCTCTGCGTAGTTCGTACTTGATTGGAATGACAGGGTTACGGTCAGTGCGCATAAACTTGAAGCCTCGGATAACCCTTTTAAACACTGATCAAATTCGCTTGACATCATGATCAGCGATGGGTGAAACGGTCGCGATCGAGTTGGCACCGTTGAACATTCGGGTGCTGATCGTCCAGCAGAAGGGATTTACCGTAGTTCGTTCGACGTGTCCAATCCGATCTCTGACTACGACGACACTGGTCACATACAAGGCGACGAACGCGGTGGTCGACGTCGCTGCGGGAGTGAATTGTCGCTGTACCTCCACGCCAAAGATATGTTCATCACGTGACCCTATGAATACCCCAAGACGATCACATTCGTCACGTCCTTCCACACAGCCTGGATGGTGAAGCAGAACGCACGCAAAG
>JBBPLN010000625.1:0-16052 GCA_038089815.1 Sutorius eximius | reverse complement strand
CACAGCCCTACTCTGCCTCTTCATCTCTGTGCTGTGCACCTCCCCCTTTTCATTTCCATTCACAGCCTTGAGGCTGTTCGCTTCTATTTAATTACCGCCTTCCATTCCAGCCACAGCCTTGAGGCTATGCATGGCTTCCATTGTCCACAGCCTTGAAGGCTGTCTGTGCTTCCATATCGCACAGCCCACTGAGGGCTATGGGATCATTAGTCTATATATGGTTTGTCATCGTAGATATGACGTATGCATGTACAAACATTAGAATAGTTTATAAGGGACAAGCCTGCCTCCAGTGAACCTCAGTCTAGTTCACTTGGAGTTTTCCCCACCGAGCTCCTCTTGTGGATATGACTTACTTTCAGCCTTCTCCTCGAGTCGCCGCTCTTGTGCAACCTATAGCTTCACCAGCTCCTTGGGTTGTTTCACTTCGGCACTTATTTTATGATACATGCGCTACTTATCGTCGCTATGGACACAGTCTCGGGTGTGCCCAGACTATAAAAGCTGTAGGATGACGAGTAGAATTTTATCTTGGCTCTTTTCGAGAACAGTCGTAACCCGTCTGAGTCTCTGATCATCATTTCTGCTCGGTTCTCGTCGATATCCGGGTTCATCTTCACTCTAAACTCGCTATCCGGACTTCGTCAAAACTCCAGATTTCTTATACTTGTCTCTTCATCATTCCAGACCTCATTCTAGACCAGATTCTCGTCAAAGTGCTTGGTCCTGTCGAACCAAACCCTTCTCCCTTACCAACCTTACCTATAGGACCCTTGGGATGAACCTATTTGCCCTACCCCACCTACTATCATTCCCACAGCGTGCCACGGTGCACCCACCACCACAGCGACAGCGACGAGGGCGAGGACCACACAACGACGTGCCTGCCACCACAGTGACAGCAATGAGGATGAGGATGGCATGCCATGGCATACCCACCACCACAGTGATGGTGATGAGGGCAAGACCATGCAACAACGCACCCACCATCACAGCAATGGCAATGAGGGCGAGGACCACACAATGGTGTGCCCACCACCACAGCGATGGCAATGAAGGTGAGGACAATGTGCAACAGCGCACCCACCACCACAGGGATGGCAATGAGAGTGAGGACCATGCAATGATGTGTCCACCACCACAGCAATGGCAACGAGGGTGAGGACCACGCAACGGCATGCCCACCACCACAGCAATGGCGACAAGGGCGAGGACCATGCAACGGCATGCCCACCACCCCAGCGACAGCAATGAGGATGAGGATGGCATGCCATGGCACACCCACCACCACAGCGATGGCGATGAGTGCCCAATGACAACGACAACATGACTGACCCCCACCTTGCATTGTCCTGTCGCCTCGCTGTGCCCAACAATTGATACAGTATTGTATTTTTGGGGGGGATGCTTTTTCTACTTAATGAATTGTGATACATTTTATGAGGCTGTTTTTCAGTCACGAGTAAGCAAAATAAGCATGATTCAAGACGAGGAGTTGCCTTATTCTGGCTTATTTGAATTTGTGCTTTATTTGCACTGGACTGGTCACAAAAAGTTCAAATAAGTCTAAATAATGATTTGTCTAATTTGCTGATGTATAGGGTCGCAGGTAGAGTGAAATCTTGACATGGCTCCGATTCTCTCATCCTCATCTCCAGCTGCGGAGCGCGTATTCCCAATCGGGCGGATTTACATAGCATACTCACCATAGGGAAGTAAAAGCCCCCGCGGCCCGTTCACACTCCCTCGCCTATCGTTTACATAAGGTGAGATGTGGTACGATTCCCTTTTGCTTGTCCAGGAACTGGGGATCTGTGACGGTATGTGAACTTGCGCACGAGTACGCAGGCGCCCCGCAACTCCAAGCAGGCCAGACCGCAGGGACGCACAAGAATGCTGGTGACCGTTTTTCCTTCTTCTCAGCAACTCCAATCTCAGCATTTCCTTTCCCTTTTGACCTTTTCCCTTTTTTTGCGGCGGAGCACCTCGAGTCACGCGTGGACTCGGACGGTGTGTACGACCTACTTTATAACCCGCATGCGCGATCCCCCTCTCCTACGCCAAGTCTTCCCTGGGTCTCCGAGCCGTACTCTGTACGGCAGTCTATTTTCTCGAACGCGCACATCTCCCGTTCTCCGGACCCCACATGGACGCCGGACGCTGGACCAACGCACGCGTTTCGTTGCCACACCACGGTGGACCCTCCATGTGAACCCTGGCGGATGTTTCTGGCTGACCGATGGTCAATGACAAGCGACTCTCCGGTGCCCACGCATTGCCCAAATCAAATTGGGTGGAGTTAACTCGCACGTACGGGGTGCACGCATGCATGCCCCTCAGGACGGGCTCACGTGCCCGATTTTTTTTTTGGCCTTGATCACAGAGAATCCAGCGCCAGGCGATCGACGGATCGAGAGCGAGCAAAGCGGCGCATGGCAGCACCTCGTTTGACGCCCATAACCACAAGCCGATTCCCAAGCGTGTCAGCCACCAATCTCATGCTCTACTGTGGATTCTACTTAGTTCTCATGGGGAATCACGCCACGTTCCAATAAAACGAAGAGGTATGTATCATTCATGACTAGTACTATATAGCATAATACAGAGTGCGCGGGGTATACATGCCGGGTTACAAAGGGTGTTTCAATACAGTAAGCATCTATGTCGGGTCCAGTATGTGCGTGATAGGGAGAGGTCATGCATAACATGATATCTATAGTTTCGAGAGTGTGGGCTGCATTTTGTTAAGGTACGCCGACGCGACGACGCTACCGGTGCCTTTGTTGATAACCTGGATTCGCTGTCGGTGACATTGCAACATTTCGTGCGAATGCGATGCTCGCTTACCTCACACCGAGCACTCATAATGCGGCCGCCCATGGCGATAGAGGTACTAATAATTTGGAGACACGAGCCTCTGCATCACTCAACGTTAGCTAAGCACCTCTCAGGAGAGGACGCGAAGAACTCACAAAGGGGCGGGAGAGTGAAAGACAACGTTCATCGCTTGGGTGACGCCGACACCGTTTACATTTTGGAGTAAGCCCAAGGCGACGAGCGGCGTACTACAGCAATTATCGACCAGGAACGCGAGGCATCCACCATGTAGCATCCCTGCACCATTCAGCATAGCTAGGGGCATGCTGTTAGACGACATTCTCGGATGCGAGCGTGCACAAACACCGACTTTTGTTGACCACCACTTCAGCAGTGGTTGTGGCTTCCATCCGGCGTTGCTTTTCTTTGCTCTCGTAAGCGCTAATGTCGACGAACTTGACGGCTTTTGCCACATGGTGGCCAAAGCACTGTTCGTCCCCGGCGCCATAGACAATGAAGGTGTTCAGGATGAGCTGTTTGACACGAGACGAGACATTGCCCTGTATTTGTGAGGCATCCCCGCAATTTGAGAGCAAAGCAGGGTCAATCCAGACTTTTCGCGCGGGTTTGGAGGTACCATCATAGATGACCGATGCGGACGAGGACGAGGAGCGGGTATATGGCTCGTACGCATGAGACGCAGCGCTGGCGTAGACAGAAGCGGTCCTTGAAGACATGGCGGTCTGAAGCTGGGGATGTAGGATCTAGCCGGGGCACGGGCGCGGCTGATATTTATCCAAAAACTAATGCGGAAGAAGGTGAAACGAAGCAGAACTGGAACGAGCCGCTTGACTAAAATTAAATAACCCGAGTTATCGTGAGTAGCAGAGTGCGAGCTTCCGCTGCGCTTCTTGATGCGGAAGTCGGGTCGGTCTTTCTGTGCCAGATCCGAATAGATCCAGGTGCGAAAAGCGTCCATAGAGAGACATGGACCCAACTGATCAAAAGGGTCGGTCAGCCACCGAGTGGAAATTGGGTGTCAACGTTGACATACCGACAAAGGATGTCGACAGCGAGTCAGTGGGGCCGCGTCCGATCGCGACCTGACGCAGACTGATCCCTGGCCAACTCAGCATGATTCTTCACGTCGCAAGAGTCGCCGCTACGAGCTTGGCGGTGGTCTGCGAAGCCGGGAGGTGAGAATCAGAAGATGCATCACTTGACAGATGGGACGCGATCTGTCGACGACGCCGCTGGATGGCATGGCTGGCTGCAACAGAGGGCTGGATATATTGAATTGCGATCCAGGAGATTTGCCGAGATGTTCGCAAGGTGGTGATACCGTGAAAGTCAGCGAGGCATGCACCTCACGAAAATCTGGCGGAACTTGCAGACGCTCTCGCTCAAGCATGCCGCATAATTCCCAAGGCGAAGCGTGAACCGAGGCTTGCTCTCACGCTCAGCGCCGTCAACGACATTGGGTGATGGATTATCCAAACGTTGCAGGGCGGATCTCGCGCACGCGCAGCTTTGGAAGCTCCTCCATGGGCGACGAGAACCCGAAAATCCACGTTCCTGGTTACCGGTCTTCTTTTAGCGAGAACGGGAGTCTCCAGACGACACGGAAATCCCCTCTTTTTTCACGGTCATACAGTCTTCCGTGTCAAAAAAGCGCAGGTACTTACACACAACTGGAAAGTTTCGTGGTTTGCGGTCGTACGATCGTAAGTACCTGTGCTATTCGAAGCTCTCTACCAAACGCTCATCCGAGCTTGTTTTGGTTGCCTCGCAACCTAGTTAAGGTGTAAAACATGTTCGACCCCTTATAGCGTGGGGAGTAACGCGAAGGTGACGTGGCTCGTTGCTACATCCACAATCCATCGGGCGACACGATTGGATTTAACCCACAGCCATCGCTGGTCCGATCGTACCCACAGACGGCGCTTTCGGCCTACGCACAAACATGATCGGGAACGTACCAGAATAAACGTACGTAGCCGCGAGGTCACGGAGCAGGCTCCTCGATTGACCCGTCCCGTGGCGACAATGCGCTTGATGAGAACTACCTGGGTAGGCCGTGGAGGTACGCGACCCTCATACTGAGCATGAGCCAATCATGTGTCCTCCACGGTCAGCAGGGGGTAATCACAGACACGACAGCATGCGAGATCGGCGGGTAGCGCAAAAGGGATCTCCGCACAACGAGAGTGTATATCCGTGGGCTTAAAATCTGACGGATAGCTTACTGATCAACTGGAAGTAATCTTGTTTCCGAGTTGAACTTTAGTCTTTCACTCTAACACCCCCCTCGCTACGAGAAGTTGGACAAGGTTTTCCAAGCTACCACGCCTAATTCACCCACGTTCCAATAAACCTTGCTTCATCTTAACGCTAATTTAAGTAACATTATGTGTAACCTGTTGACCTCAGTAATCGCATGGGCCACTATTAACTCTTGGTCGTGCTCCGACCTCTGGAAAGCTTTCATCACTCAGGTCACGGCCAATCTACGGAACCATTTACCTGTAACGGGGACCCCACCTCAGGCCTGGGTCTCAGCCTTGCGTCCCTGCCATCCGGCAGCAAGTGACGCAAGTGATGGAGGCACGTCAGTCTGGCCCAGATAAACGACAAGACGCATGCTTGCTCAGCTGTGCACCCACGCCAGCGATATAGTCGATACGATTACACATGCATGCCACGCGACAGCTCACAGGGCGGGGTTAATTGACGGCCAGCCAACCATGACAGAGATATGTGTTAATCTTACCTGACGTGTCCCAAGTCGAGCAAGCGCATGACCCTGTGCTTGTGACGTGGGTCATACCTTTAGGCGTATCAAATGAAGCAAGGGGAACCTTGGGGTCAACTGGCGACGTTGGAGATTGATCCGACAACGGTGACCGAGGGGCAGCTACAATAGCTGGCGGGATGTCACGTCGACATCCGATGTTCGATTTTCGATAAGAACATTTGAGGGGGTCGCGACGGAGGTGGGGAGCCACGTATATCAGGTACGTGCCACTGAGTTGCTGGCGAGAGATAAGAAAGGGATCCTACAGCACCAGTGACTACGTGTCCTGGCTCGGTGACATTAGTACGGGTAGAGACTTGACGTGCAACAATTCCTATGGGTCAACGCCGCAAATAATTAAGAGGTCGATGTTCGGTGTCTTCAAATCCTCGTCTGTTCCGTTGCCCCGGAATGTGCGGACATTCGAGACTTCGTTACAGTCTCGCAAGACCAGACCGAACCACCTTTTTACCTTAGCCAAGTCAGAATAAATAAATAAATAATCCATCCCTCGACGCGCGTCCCCGACACCGACGCGCACGTCGCATCCCATCGCTTGTCATAACCACCACGACCACGACATGGAGACGACCTCCATTGCGCTGACAGGAAAGGGCTACGTGATTGTCGCAGCGGACACCACCGCAGCACGATCTATCATCAAAATGAAGAACGACCTGGACAAGATCAAGGAGCTCAGCTCGCATTTACTCATGGCATACTCGGGCGACCCAGGTCGGTCGCAACTTTGCCCATCACATCGTATACTAAACATCGACTCACCCACCCCCCCGCAGGCGATACGATCCAGTTCGCAGAATACGTCGAGCGCAACATACGACTATACCAGATTCGCAACCTCTACCCCCTCCGCCCCTCTGCTGCTGCAGCGTGGATTCGCCGCTCGCTCGCAGAGTCTCTCCGCTCGCGGAACCCATACACCGTGAACCTACTTCTCGGGGGGTACGATCTCGCCGAGCACAAGCCCGCGCTATACTGGGTAGACTACCTGGGCGCGGTGTTGGACGTGCCGTATGCGGCGCATGGTTATGGGAGCTATTTCGTGCTCAGCCTGCTCGACAGGTACGTCGCCATCATTTAGTAGGTCAGTCCGTGAGGACTGACATGCAGAACTCGCAGATACCACAATCCTGAGGCAACACTCGAAGAGGGTCTGGACACACTCAAGCGGTGCATCGACGAGATCTCGAAGCGGTTGGTAGTCAGCCCAGAACGGTACAAAGTCAAGGTAGTCGACAGAGACGGTGTGCGGGAGATCGAGCTGTAACAATTGTTCTACGGTGTAGTATAAGCCTAACCTAGCCGAATGTTCAGTCTAGGATGGGAGTCCCCTCTACGCGGTCACCACCCATAATCCTTTCCGTTTTCTTCTCGCACGTCACTACCGCTCTGATGCGCGCAATCGCCGCCGTCTGGTCATCGGTGCGATACAATGTTAGGACAGCTCTCTCTATGTCCGATCTCCGCAATCTCGGCCCCCAGATGCTCTCCGAATAAGCATCCACCAGCCGACACACGTTTAGTCTTGCCATTCTCCCCTCGAAAAACATGCCAGCGACGGCTTGTGCGTGCAAAAATGTGGCTTGGCCAATGTAAAGGGTGCGCAGGCTGGGGACATCGCCAATCAGAGGGGAGATTAGACCATCTGGATCAGAATCCATCGCAAAACTGATATTCGTCACAGTGATTTCCCTGACGTTGTGCCACGATGAAAATTTCTTGAACAAGCATGACGCTATAGGGGGCACGATCTTTTCATTTTATTACACAATGGATGTCGTATGAGATCGGTCATGCTCACAGCGGTGGAAAAGTGGTGATCTGGATCCGGACCCATCCACTCAAATGTATCTGGGCTGGGTGCATGCAGGGTGCGTATCGTCAGTCCTGAATAACGGGGCTGGCATCACGGCTTACCTTACCGCCCCGAGTCCTCTCTCGAAGACATCGACCGCACAGTCCCTCGAGTACGAGTGCATCCTCAGCCGGAGACACCTTAGCCGCACATCCAAGTTCGAGCTGCCAGGTGCCCGATCTTTGTGCCCCTCGGCGGCGTGCGCGAGCCTTCCACACTTGAGTAGCGCATTCCCGAGGTGGTGCAAGACCAGGACCTCGCACTGTGACGTTCCCCCGAGATCGACCACCAGCGAGCGCGGCGCGATTGGCGGTCCCATCCCAGTCCCAGGCCCAGTCCCCGCGAGTGCGAAAAAGCGCAGCTGGAGCGCGGACGTGAAGCGGAGGTGCGCGTGGAGGTATGCAGTGCCGAGGTCGTGCCAGAGCGTGCACACGCGGAGGATGGCGCTCGGTTCGGGTGAGTCGTCGAGGGTCGCGCGGAGGATCGCGGCCAGGAGCTCGTGGGGGAAGTTGGCGAGCGAGGTTGGCATGGGTAGATGGTGATAGTGGGCAGGTAGTGTGGGACTGCAGGATTGGGCAGGTGAGCGCTCGCGGCCCAAAGGTGGGGGATCGGCGGAAAGCCGGGATTTGGAGTGGCGTTGTGAGAGAACGTCCCGGCACTTATGGAGACGGCCCTGCCAACTGCCAGCTGTGATCGTAAGCATCTATCGATTTGAGGCACGCGTGGATATATGTGTGCGATTTCGAAACGCATGATTTCAAGGTATCACCAGTCCCTTGTCAATGGTTCTATTGGGCGTCAGCCAGCAAAACATGTGAATCAGTATGCATTCACCGTTCCTCGAGATCAGATCGACCCGTTGAAATGCGAGCGACAAGACGACATCGGCAAACCTGACCATACTCGCCGGCTGAGCCCCCAGTGGCGGCCCTGTTCCACCCGACCTGCAAGTTCGAGGTATGGTGAGGATATTCGAGTCCCAACCTTACCGATGGAACAACGGACTCTGCGGTAGGGCGCTCTTACTGCGTCGGCAGCACCAAGGTCGGCATAGGCCTAGTGCGTATATTGCTCGGACTCGTACCCGCATGGTAAGTAAACAGGACAAGGAGAAATACCTTTTCAGCGTATGATACATCTACTTATCGCTCTCCACCTTCAATGAAGGTCAGCCATCATGGATGAATCTCATCGCAGGGCAGACGCACCGTGTTCCTGACCTGCCTCACCCATATTGCAGCTGCCCTCCTCGAGTTTCAACCCAACGACACAAACATAAGCGTCTGCAATGAGACCTCGCCGTCATCGCCTTCTTCGATTCTTGCACCTGTTCTTCGGTTGCTAAAGGTTTGATAGGAGTGTATCCGTCTGTTTGTCCAAGTCGTAGAGCTGTCAAGCCGCAAGGAATAGGGGTCCCATCTTCTTTCCTGAGATATGAATACCAAGTAGATTGTAAACCTTCTTGATTGAGGTACCACTCTGGAAGTCCTTGAGGTCCTATGTTGTCCTCAAAATGTTGGAAGTTAGCAAATGGAAGGTAATGCCAATTAGGTTCCTCCAGTTCTTCACAGATCTCATTAACATCACATCAGGAAAATGGTACTGCACTTATTCGGCCTTATTTTGTTGAAACGTAGTGTAGTCAACTACCTTACTATAATAGATAGTATTATATAAGCATAGACGCTGTACACTATATAGTTCACTCAGCCCTGTCTGAGAATAAACAGGAGTTTCAATTCTTCTTAAACACGAACCACAACCATCTGAGTCCACCCAGACCTCAATGTAAGTTCTATCGTTCCTTGGTTCATTCCCTTTGCCCTCAGAGGTAGCTATGTGCGATTACTCGCCGTAGCATACTTCAACATATTTGTGCTTTTTGAGTCCCATAAGCCGACATTAAGCATGTGATATGAAAAGCACACCAAGGCCAAAATAAGCCAGGTCTCTAACTTGCCACATGCTTTTTTCATACTTAGTGCCAATGATAGGAAAGGTAAAACTAATGTTGCTACCATGCCACATTAACAAATAGAAAAAGTAAATTAAGTCGGATTGTCCTCACCCTCACTGCTGCCGTTGCGTTGTCCTTGCCCTCATTGCTGTCGCTGTGGTGGTTGGCACACCATTGCATTACCCTTGCCCTTGTCGTCATTGCGTGGTGGTGTGCACTGTTGTGTCGTTCTCACCCTTGTCGCTATCGCTGTGGTGGTTGGCGTGCCGTTGCATTGTTCTCGCCCTTGTTGTCACTATAATGGTGATGGGCACACCGTTGCGATGTCCTCACCTTCATCGCCATTGCTGTGATATGGTGGGCATGTTGTCGTGTCATCCTCACCCTTGTGGTCATTGCTGTGGTGGTGAGCACCATTGCATTGTTCTTGCCCTCATCACTGTCGCTGTGGCAGTTGGCATGCCATTGCATCGTCCTCACCCTTGTCCTCATTGCTGTGGTGGTGAGCACCATTGCGTCGTTCTCACCCTCGTCGCTGTCGCTGTGGCAGTTGGCATGCCATTGTGTTGTCCTCGCTGTGGTGGTGCACGCCGTTGCGTCATTCTTGCCCTCGTTGTCGCTGTGATGGTGGTGGGTGCATCGTTGCATCGTCCTCACTCTTCGTCGCTGTTGCTGTGATGGTGGGTGTGCGGTTGCATTGCCTTTACTACCGTCGCTGTGGCGGTGGGACCCCCTCTTGCGTTGTCTGAGCCTTTGTTGCTCCTGGTGGTGGATGTGGGGAGAAGATGAGACTTAGAAAATTTTTGCCAAACCATATGAGTATGGTAAACTTACATAATCAGGTGCCCAGTGGGCAGTGGTGGATGTGGGAAGAAGGCAAGACTTAGAAAAATTTCGTTGAACCATGTGTATGATTATGGTAAACTTACATAATCAGATGCCACACCATACTGTTTGGCTTGTCTTTACTTGTGCTTTGTTGCCTTACTCATCCTTTGTTGCCTTAGCATGATTTTTTAGTGAGCCACGACTCGGCAAAAGCACACAAAAGCCAAATAAGGCTGATTAAGTGGGGTACCATTTTCCTGATGCAGTTTCTTGGCCAGCAAGAATAGCTGCATGTTCAGCGCTTGTGGATCTGTACTGGGGAGTTACCATTCCACTGCCATGTTCCATATGTTCCCTCCTCAACTTAGATGTTCGTGAATAACGAACAATATATTTGAGTTGGGATATGGGTACATAAGGGACAAGCCATTCTTTAGAACCACCTTCCAAAGTGTGATCAAGAAAGAGTTTAGTGGTAGGTGAATTATTGGAAAGAAAATTTGGGACAAATTGTTTAGTGCCTTGCAGCATGAGTCCTGTGTAGCGACCTCTGAACTCCACCAGGAGTGGCCATAGGAGGTTCATCTCCTGACCTAATTCTTCTAAGAAGGTCAGAATGAAGCCCATGAACTTCTTGGAGCCCGATGACTTCTCGTCGTATGTCTCTGCACAGTGCAGGTCTAGCTGGAGGAGCTTCTGCAAATCCTTCTGCTGCTGCATGAGCCAAGATGAGTTCCCAATTGAGGTTAGCATTTTCGTCCTGTAGATGATTCCTGTCAACAAGGAGGAGGTTTCTTTGCTCTTGGACATGTTCAAGATCTTGCATCAGCTGATTAAAGCCGAACTTGAGGTGTTCAACCTCTTCCTGTATATCCATGAGTTCGTTTTCCACTTCAAGATGAGTGGTAGTCTGAGTGCGATACTCTTGTTGAGCTACCTCTAGCTGTCTTTGTGCTTCTTGTCATTCTCACTGGAGCATGCAATATCCTGGGTGACGTTCATGCCATTCATTCCTCCAGTGATTGTCCATAACTTCGTTCCAAGCTCGTTGAGTCGGAACATCCCAGAAGTTGGAGTCGATAGGTCCATCATAGACAGCTTCTAGGGTCATGCCGAGATGAGGACAGTATATGGTATCTGGAGATTCTTCTGGAGGTTTGAAGTTGTGGGGGGTATTGTATTCAATCTGGAGTTGAGCTGGCATCATGAGGATGTTCAGCTCTAGTGCACGAACTTGCATGCAGAATGACATGTGGAAGCCTTCATGATCCCTATTGATGATTTACCAACCGTGACTGTGGACCAAAGTGTGAGGAGTTGAGTGATAGAATTCCATTGCAATCGGGTGACCTAAACCTTCAAGGACCGAGATAAGAGATTTGCTGTAGTATGATGTACCCCACAAGTACTCAGTAGTACGTTGTGGGTTGCTCTCATACAGCTGGTTCATGGGGAACAACATCATGTGTGCCATTCTGCTGGTTAGATCCAGCAGCTGTTGGTATGTGTGTTGTGGTGACAGGTAGTTCCTCATCAACAGCTGTTGAAGAGGTATGTCCATCTGCTGAATGAACTGTGGCAGATAGAGTACGCAAACTTCTTGGTTGTTGACAGTCTTGTGTAGTGTCTCGAGACCTTGTCTGCAGTCTGAAAGGTTCAGCTGTTGTGGATAAACAAAGGTTTGTCCGTCTTTGGTTCACACCTTCTCATGTGAGAGTGCTCAGCAGTTGCAAACCCCTTGATTGAGGAATAAATTGTTCACTGGCTCCTGGCGGCTGTGCAGGTGCTTGATGAGGAGCTGACCTGCGGTGTAAGCCACCATGGTGATTGGTCTGGCCTGAGGAGGGAAACCTCTTGGATCTCTGATGGAGTTGGTATATGGAGGTGGGGCAGATCTCGGTGAGTACTGTGTTCCATATGGTCCTGGGAATTGACCTGGGTCTCTGTGGGTGTCACAGTCCTGTTCCATTGCCATAGCGAGTTCGTCGAGCTGTTCATTGATGTGTCTGAACTGCTGTCCAATGAGAGATGGTCTGGGAATGGTGATGGAGGGTAGACTAGCTCTGGAGATGTGTGCCTGGTCAATGAAGAGGACTCTTCCATCTGAGTAGTGGACATGAGGATAGGGTTGTGTGTGGAAGGACTGTGGATAGGAAGGAGATGGAACTGGATCTTCAGGTCTAATATCTGTAGCCGAAGTGGTTCGAGGATGAGGTGTTGGAGGAGGTGCATGAAGAATAGGACTAGTTTCTTGTGCATGTTGGTCAATGTATGATGTCTGCCTCAGTATCTCCAGTAGTTGGGGGTGTACTGGAGTCGGGCTGTGCAAAGAGATAGTAGAGAGCTGACCAATCAGGGAAAGAGGGTTGGACTGGTTCAGGTTCTGGCTCGGGTTGTTCCCAAGGCTGTTCGTTCCAACCTGAGTCGTCTGTTGGTCCCTGAAATTGTTGAAGGTCTGCTGTGAAGGTAGTGGGATCTCCTGCTGTGTCGTTGACCTGTTCCTGTTCAATGTCGTCCTCTGGCCACGAAGGTCTGTCGATCTTGAACAAGTAGGTGCTCAAACAGATCTGGATCTTGATCGAGAATGGAAGGTAGATCGTCGTTGAGAGGTACCACGTGAGAAGGGCAAAGAAGGTGAGGGTGAAGAAATATGATAGAGTGATCCACCCGGCGATTCCCATAAACCTGTGGTGCCAATGTGACGATGTCTGCAACTGGTGAGAGGGTGTGGTCGGTGCCTAGAGCACAGTGTCCGATGGTCTCAAGTCAGGCATCTCCCATGTGTTTCTTCTAGATGAGATGCAAATCTCGCAACACAGTGGTTTGTTTGAGTGGCCGATCTCGAACGAGAGTGTGACTGTGAAGACCGTCTGGTGTGACTGTTGTCCTCTGATGTTGTACTAGGATCTCTTACTCAAAGCAAGCAAGAGATGCTGTGTGGAGTAGAGTGTCTTGTAAGACCAGTTGTCCTGTGTTCAATTCTCCTAACTCGAGTGTGGTCAGCATCAGTTGATCATGAGAAGATATCCCCATTGAAGAGGATAATACGATCAAACTGATCTGACCTATGAATAAATCCAATAGAGCAAGTTTGGGAAAAGAACACCAAAAGAAGCATCTATGTGAGTGGTACAATGGCTATACCAGCCAATGTCATAAGTGCGTGCATCCAATGGAGCACAGCACATACAAGGATAAGCAAAGCCAAGCAGAGTTGGCCAAGAAGGAAACCCATTGAGTCAAACAGACTTCGAGACATAGCTCGATAGCTGTGGTATGGCCTTGACTTATGACAGTGAGAAGTTAGTTGTCAAGGTGCCAGAGTGATACAGTCTATACACCCATACATGTATATGTGACCAAGGCATTATGACAACAAGTTACTCAGCATCAATTAGTCAGCAGGGCTCATAACCTATTGGAACTTGGGCTATCCAATAGCAGCGCAACAGCAGTAGCACAAGAGGATGGGAGGATATTATCCAGTGGAACACTCACTGGGACCTGACTCAATGTATAGGCTGTTTGCCCAAGTATACCTGGTATCACAGGTTCACCATCAAGCTAAGTCTAGGGACTGTGGCTTAGACTGTGTGTTGACAAGTGTAGCGATACTGGTAGAGAACCAGAGTAGTGTTTCTCACTCTTAGGAGATGAGAGGGGATGAGAGGGGAAACTGAGTTAAGAAACTGGTTGAGAACTGGTTACTGTGACTGGGCTGTAAGGCCCGTCTTATATACATGTAGTAAATAAGGTTCAAGCGAAGCTTGAACCAGTGCACAGACCATCTATCCTAATTAGTCTGTCTAAATACAATAAGTATCAAACCAGTGGCTCCAGCTCATCCTGAGCTACTAAGGCCATTGGTTAGAGATACATCTGAGTCTAAATGGTGATAAGACCTCTTATCACCATTGGATAGAATCCCATGGAACTTCATAGAAGTGTAATGATGTCATAGTCCAGACCATTATAACATCATAGATCATTCTAGACCAATCACGTGATATGACATGTGTCTTGCTATTGTCTAGATGTCTGAGTCATCTGGTTGATGATCTATCACGTGATTAGTCATCGCTATGACATGAAGAAGCAATTAAGTAATTGTCCATGATAAATGGCAACACTCAAGGATTAAGCGTTTAAGAGAATGAAAGCTTATCCTTTCAACACTCCCCATTGCTTTGAATGTTCATGCTTTGAATGGGAGGAGTTTGAGACCATTGTGATTAAGCTTGGATTTCTGCCAGGTAAGGTTCTTAGTAAACATGTCTGCCAGTTGTTGGTTGGTGCGAAGGTAAGACAACTTAATGTCTCCTTCTCACACTGAGTCCCTGATGTAATGATAAGGGATGGCGATATGCTTTGTTCATCCTTCTTGGGCAGGATTTGAGGCAAGGAAGATTGCGCCTTGATTATCTGTGTAGAGGTTGAATGTGGGAAGATCATATCCCATTTCTGAGAATAATGATCAGATCCATGACAGTTGTTTGGCAGTTTCTGTCATTCCCATATATTCAGCTTCCATTGAGGATAATGTGACTTTCTTCTGTTGTCTTGATGTCCATGAGACAATTGTATTGGCAAAGAATATTGCGTAGCCAGTGGTGGATCGTCTTGTTTCTATATCACCTCCCCAATCAGTGTCACAGTAGGTGTTATGATCTGAGTATGCCCCTGTCTTTTTCTCGATCACGTGCCTCTCCTCGTGACTCCTCTGATCACGTGACCACCTTGACCCTTGCCTCGACGACCCCATGTGTTACGACCAAGGCCTAAGTGGTGCTTGGCAAGCCCTAATGACGGCCGAAGGCGAAGGTCCGGACTTGATACCAGACAGCAGAGATCCGGACTTGATACCAGATGGTGAGAGGCGAGTATCCAGGCTTGATACCAGATGGTGAAGCAACGATCATAACGTCCTCATGACTGAAGGTTGACCAGAATGAGAAGATGCATTGAAGCGAGGTACAAAGGTACAAAGGATGCCGTATGATTTAGGGAGATTGAGGTTAAGCGATCTACTAGAGAAGCGAAGGTATATATACGATAAGTGAAGGGCGCTGACTAAGCGGTACGAATGGGGAATTATGCAGGGGTTGTCAAGGGTTAGGAACATGTGTATGCGAAGTGCAATAAGCATGAAGGAAGAGACACGTGAAGGGTTTGTCTGATAAGATGTGAGCCACAAGGACAAAGAGATAAGAGATACGAAGATAATGGATGATGCGTCAAGCAGGGATCCGTAGGGCATAGGGCGCGAGTGAGGACGCGTGGCCAGTGGTGTACCTGATGACGTCAGGTGGGAGCCCAGGGGAGAGGGCACGGAGGCAGAGGACCACTGTGACGAGGAAGACAGGTGATGAGGAAGCAGTGGTGACAGGGAAGGCGTGGTGCTTCTGTGAGATGGAAGTGAGGTGACGAGGAAGCCTGGGTGACGAGGTGACGGGGTGATGAGGTGCAAGGGTGATGAGGTGGCGGAAGGTATCAAGGAGCCGTTGTGGCATAAAGGGAAGACGGAGGGTGACTATCATGCAGTCCTGTAATGAAACAAGAGAGGGGTCCAGAGGACGAGTCGATGGTGAATACCGGTGAAGGTACATAGGGTTGTCGAGGCAAGGGCCAAGGTGGTCACGTGATCAGAGGAGTCACGAGGAGTCATGAGGAGAGGCTCGTGATCGGAGGGGTCACGAGGAGTCATGAGGGGAGGCATGTGATCGAGGAAAAAGACAGGGGCATACGCAGATCATAACACTATGTACCTTCACTGGTATTCA